>SNQJ01S0050542.1:40592-72624 GCA_010110895.2 Picea sitchensis
GAAAAAAAGCCTCGTGTCCCGGCGGAAACTTTCCTGATTTTTTGCTTTGTTAGGTACCCGCGGGCTGTAGTGGGTTAGCCCGCGGATACCCGCATGCAGTAGAAGGTCAGCAAGCGGTCCCCCGCGCCCAGTGAGAGGTTAGGGCGTGGATTGCTTGTTTTAAGTGGTTTTTCAAGGTTTTATTCAGCATGGCTTTGGCTAGGAAGAGGCATGAGTTGGCCTGATGCCAGGTAAACCTGTGTAGTGCATTTTAGGGTTATAACAAATGGGGGGACAAATTTTTTTTCTTTTCTATTTCCCGAACATGCATTCACAGTTGGTTTTCCCATCGGACCTGTGTGAGTGAAAATTATTTTTTGTGCCATTTCCCTTTGTCAAGTTTTCCATAGAGTTCAAGGCCTCTAATAAAAAGTCTTTCTACTGAGGGATCCTGCATATATCCATAACTGAAATATTGCCCTTTATCTTCTTCAAATCTTAGACCACATTGTAATCTATTTTGGGCACTCTTGGGTATGAATTCTTATAGGCTTTTTATCAAGAGAGAAAGAGGTTTTTGGGTGGTTGGGATTTAACTTACTTAGTGAATCTTGGGTGGCGTCGACATCTTTTGAGTCGGGTGGACCCTTAATGCGCGTCTGTATCGCCGAAACTTCCATGAGTTGTTCCTGAGACTCAAAAATATTGCTGGAAGGCATGATCGGGTCGGGATCCCATATCAACATGGTTGTGTCTTGTGGTGGGTCAACTTATTCCTAGTCCACCATATTCATAACCAAACTACTTGGTTTTTCAGCTCGGGAGACTTCGTCTAGAAACCGATTGGCCATCAAATTCATGGCATGTACCCATTGAGGGTACTCTCTTTCAGAGTGGTTCTCCTGATGATAAGTATAGAAAGAATCAGATGCGACATTCCCTAGATCAATATTCAAGTTAGTGGGGGGAGGTTCAATTGCTTTGAAAGGCGGGTTTATTTTAAATAAATGTTTATAGGGCCTTTGGCCTAGCTTTCCCTCCCCTACATTTCTCTTCATGTCTATGATTTTGTTCAATAATGTATTCACCATGTGTTGGAGATATTCTATATCACCATTACCTTTGTTGGGATTTTGTTCAACCAGTTTTCCCAGAGGTCTAGTCAGAAGGAGTCCTCTCCTAGGGGGAGGTTGGATTTCTTTTTTCACTAAGGAGACATAGCCCTCTTTACATCCTTTCATATGGAATTCTATTGTCTTATCCTCCTCAAAATTTTCTTCCAGGTTTTTCTTGGCGGCTCTTTTTACAAACATAGAATTAGAAGCTGGGAGCGCATTGGCGTAAACCTCGATTTGTAACTCTTGAGTTGGTTTTTCCGCGGGATAGAATTTGTTTAATATGGTAGTGAATATCTGATTGAAATATTTGACCCTTTCTTTCGAACTCATGGTGGCTATGAAAAAATATTCCATCAAGGCTCACGTAGTATTTTCCTCTCCAAATTTGTCTAAAAAATATTTCTGGAACTTAGTCCAGTTGGTTATTGATCCTACTGGCAAGTTGAAATACCATGTGGAAACTGAATTTTTGATCGTGTAGGGGAAGAGTCTACATAATACATCTTCATGTTGAACACTCATTAGTCTGATCGCGAGTATGAACTTCTTGATGTGATATTCAGGTAATCCTGAAGTTTCAGGGTCATAATTAAGAAGTCGTTTCTTCAGATGACGGGGAAGATTATGTATTCATTCGGGGATGACCATGACATCTCCGACCAAACATGGTTGATTGTTCTGAAGAAGGAATTCTCTTACTTCCTCATGGTTATTATTACGCTCCATATCTTCGAAATTTGATTCAAGCTCTTCTTCTTTTGAAAGTTCATTTGGCTCGGAGATTTCGGCAGTTGGCGTTTCAAGTATCAGATCAAGAGGTTCTTATATTTTTCTAACTGCGAAATCTATTAAGTCTTCTACGGAGTGTATGAAAACTTTGTCGAGAGTGATAAACACTTGTTTACTTTGTTTTTTTCTTTGAGGGAGGATGGTCTCTAAGGAAAACACACCGATCTGCTTGGAGTAGGCTATATTGATTCTCCTGAATTGATTCACTTCCTCGCGAGGAAGGGAGTAAGGTATTTCAGGGTGAAAAGGTTCTTCCTTGGGATGGGGTGATTTATCCATTTCGAGAATACTCAATGTGTGTGGGTTGTCTTGTGATGGACTAGCCATGCATGTGGGATGCTAAGAATCTATAGGTTGTTTGAAATGATAGATAAAATATATATTCATCCATTCGTTCTCAGGCCCTCCTTCTAGCGCCAATTCTATTGATGGGACCTAGATCCCTTGTCTCAACAGTAGGAACCAAACCCACCATCGATGCCCAATTAGACTCTGTAGCGTTTAAAATGGAATGGTTCTCTAGATCTTGTGATATGACCAATTTATCGTGGGATTTTTGTTTCTTTGTGAAGGATCTTCCTTCAGTTAGGACTATTTTATTCTGTATTTTCTCTTGGGTGGGGCTGATATGAGAGATGAAAGAAATCATAAACCAACTTGAGAATTAACAGGACTAAGTTTTAATTATTGGGGAAGAGGTTAATCTTGGGATAACCTGTCTCTCAACATGTAAACAATTACTCTATACCACAGGCCTAGTACTAATACATTAACCATGTGAGCATCTAATTATTGTATGAGAAACTAACTATCAGAAAGAAAGAACATATGAAACAAGATGATGGAAAGAAAAATAATTCATCTACCATAACCATGTATTACATAATAACAATGATTTATCTTCATCATTAAAGAAAATAACATCAAAACATTGCACCAAATAACTTGACAACATAATTAATTGCTCTTACTCATTACTTCATCATTCATGAAACAGGATAGGAAGTAATTCTTCTCCAAGTCTTATCACGTGAATATGATGAAAATAGTTTGTCTTTAATCCAGAAAGACTTCTCAATTCGTAGTAGTCTCAAAATAATTCTTAATAAGAAAAAATAAAGAGTTCTTACAACAACCATTGACCCCTTTCTAATTGGCCAATGTCTTTATTTATAATATAGAGTTCTAATTGAAACTAACGGCTAATTGAAGTTTAAACAAAACATAAATTGTCACGTGGCATTATCTTCTAACAGATTCTTTAACAGTCATCTTGAGATACTTCTTGGAAAGGATGACTTCTCTCATATTCAGTCCAGCTGGAAAACAAATTTTCACAAGTTTGAGCCCATGGAAATCTATGTTGTTCCATCGGGGCCACGTCTATTCCCTTGATGTCTACTGCATGCGCCCGATACTTTACTAAAATAAATTTTAGTTGTTGTAGCATGGTTTGGGCTCTGATCAAATGTTCAAAGAATTGTCGTACTTTCCCTGGCTTCACATCGGCTATTTTCCCAAACTCTTTGGTCCATATGGCATCTTGTTCAGCATGCATCTTGACCACGTTTCTCAAGTCAATGAAATTATCGGGGGTGCCGAACTCGGGTAGATCTTCTTTCTTCATTACTTTGTCATTTCTCCTTCAATGTTTCTTTCGAGTTCATTGACGAGATCATGGAGCAAGCCTTGTTCGGTGATTAGGGAATCATTCTTGCAAGCGGGATTGCGATAGTTTAGCAATCAAGTGATATGACATAAGGTACTAAAATATAATGGATCGATGCACACCTGTGAAGCTCGTTATACTCAACCGTTTAATAATTACATGATCCCGACTGCTCCTTTGAATTACCTGCGATATCTTTTATCCATGCCATCACTCCTCTCTAGTTCAACGAGTCACGTTGTCGTACCATAGCGTGTGAAATCGAGTATAGCAGATAAGCGAGTTGGAACCGTCATAATGGCTACTCGACCTTTGAGACTGAGAAAAGATGCTCGAGTTGAGCGTGTGCATGTATGCTCCTACAAGTTCGGGTACCGTAGTAAGGAAGTCGTTAAATTCCTTCAGAGCCTGTATCACCAAGTGTTTCAACTATCATTCATCAATGATGGAAGTTGGGGAGTGTAAAGAACTTGGAACGATCGTACTGCACATTCTTTGCAACTTCGTTCGACGATGCTTTAAGCATCCTGGGTTACATCCGATGAGCAGTTGTGACGCGTTAAGTCTTCAAGGTAACTCTTCATGAAGCATGAGTGTTCTTTTGGCACACTTTGGTTTGTTTCTTTATTTGGATATAAATTTTGGGAATTCTATGGGGAATTCCATGCATAAGTCAATTTTATGCCTCTGTGACACTGATCTTGTGTGTTTATTTAGGAGAGATTTGGTGTAGTGTTCCTTATTTCCTATAGGAATCCAAGTCACCACGTTTTTTCATTATGGGATCCTCTCCTAACAAGGTACAAGGTTTGCGAGGTAGCCGAAATGCCAGGTCTGAGCCCCAACATGCCTGGGATTCCTTCTTACTGGCTCCCAATGTCTTTGAAGCTTCGAAAAGAGGTACATGCCTTTGCTCGGAGGGGGTGTCGGTGCCACTAATGGAGTTTGGGGTGGAGAGAAGTATGCCTAAAAGAGGTATGCTAGGGGCCACACCCCTAGAGGAGAGGACACCACGGCGAAGAGGAAGGCCCAGTAAATACATGGGAAAAAGGGAGGGAGACCACCCCCAAGCTGAGATGAGTGTACATCCCATCGTTGAGGGGTATACAATGCTTACTAATTGATCGAGGCTTGTGGAGACTCCCATTAAAGGAAGCGAGGGATGAAAAGGGAAGGAAAAAGGACTCGGTTCTCCCGTTAAGAGTCTCATCAAGTAGTTAGAGCAAGCACAACTCGTGATAGCTGAAATCTATCAAGAAAATAGGGAGTTTAAGAGCCAGTTGGTGGCAAAGAACTAGGGGGTATCGGGTTCATATGGTCATGAATGAAACACCATTTGGCTCTAAAGACAGCTTCTAGAAGCTCAAGACATAATTGTGCAGTTACGTGAGGTGCAAAGGATAGCAGCAAAAGAGGAAAAGGGAATGTTACACAGTGTGAGAAGCAACCCGAGAGAGTGTGCACGCACAGGATATGCATAATGGGCGACCCCCCCTTGCTTTGGGTTCCCCGCAGTGGCACTTAACATTTATTCTCTCTTGTCGTAAGATTTTTGTATTCTCACTATGACCGGGTTGGTTAGTAAAGACATCGACGATATCTACTCGTATGTAGCCCAAGTCTGGCGGGAAATTTTCTAATTACATGAAAACTTGAAGCTTCTTGAATGAATCACGTTCCCTCTTGGATGTAAATTAACTACGTTCTTTTATCTGCATTTTTTACAGATTATGTGATTTTATAATTGTTATTTTTACAAATGTGAAATTGTTGATATGTTTTCTCTAAAGATTCTGATATTGATTGATGTTGACGTGGCTTGTTAACCCAAGATTACTTAAAATATTTGAACATAAAATTTAGCATTTGAATGGTGGGTAAGGATTGCACTTAAGGTCTCTACTTACGTTGAAATCACTAAAGGAAAAAGAGATTGTGGCTACCTATGCCTAAGTGGCTTCGTGGATCGGTAATTTTAAAAGTAAAATGTTAATGTGTATTTTAATTTGTAATTCTCCGACACCGAAATCGTGTCAGGTGTCGAAAATCAATGATACCACTCTTCTCTATGTGCGACGCTTACCTTTTCATTTTCCTGTCGAAGCCGAATGGATCAGTTTTCAGTGATACCTCTGTTAAATCTCAATTGTAAAAAATAAAAATGTTCACCTACCGATGTCGATGAAGACCTATGTTAAACTATGTTAAACCTCTCAAATGATTTTCATCACCTTTAATGTTTACCGATGTCGAACTCCTAAACGCGTCAGGGAAATATTTAGTGTATCGATTCCTTAAGTAGCTTGTTAAGGGTCCTATAATGATTAAGATGATTCTTTGTTGTATGTTCATGCACATTAAGATGATTCTTTGTTGTATGTTCAGGCACACTTTAGAAAATTCAACATGAAACATAAGAAATAAGCGTAAGTATCATTTTCATATTGAAGGCAAAAAAACAGTGAAAAGGATCAAGTTGTACACAAAAGTTAAAAATGAACATAGACTTTTAGGGTGTGTTGAGTTCTCAACACAAACCTCTTTCAATATCCGACTATGTTTACCAAATTTGATAGTCGTTCTTTCGATCCCCACTAAACTTTTCCCACCTTTCCGGTCCAGTTAGGTGGAAAGATTTTCAAGGTTGATGTCGAGGTGGTTGATGCGCTCCTTGACTATAATTTAATACTAGGGTGTAATTGGATTTATTCTATGACTACAGTTGTATCGTCTCTTTTCCACACTTTATGTTTTCGTCACGAAGGGAAAATCGTGACGATTGATTATTTATTATTTTCACATGCTAGTCCTAATTCATCAGTCGGAACTTTGATCCTAGTGATAGGTAATTATTAGCTAAAATTTGAGGATATTGGTGTCAGAATGTATTCCTCCCTCATGGGTACCTTTGATTTCGTGGAACCAATTCATCACATTTATGCCATGTCCAATAGATCTTCTTCATAAGTGAGGTATGTTCCTTTCCATACTTCATATTTTAATGATCCTTGGACCCGACCTTCCTCAACAATGGAAATGGAAATGGCACTATCAATGACATAGATCGCATATCAGGTTGTTATTAACTCTACTGCTGAACCAGATCCTATCTCCTCATAGAGGAACAAGGACAATATTGTTCTCAATCCCATATGGGCCACCTCATCGTCTTTATCACATGATTTCCTTGAAAATACTTTACCTTCATATGAAGCCATCTTAGAGGCCATGAATATTCCTGATAGGCCATGGGATGCTATGCATCATCACTCTTACTTCCTCCTAGATCTTGTTAGGATCCAACAGGATGATTTTAGATCTACCTTGAGTGAGATGGTTGTGCACATCGTGTTCCACTACATACACATGGAATTTATCATGAAGGAAAAAATGACGAGTATTTTTCCTATCATCACAATTGACATCTCTCAAATTCCAAGCAAAATTGAAAATGTATATATTGGTGCAGATTGTTCACCTAAAGAAATTAATATCTACACCGATCTCTTCAAATAATTTTGTGATGTATTAGCTTGGTAATATGAATATATTTTACGAATCTACCCTCACATTTTTGAACATGAGATCAAGACCTGTCTAAATGTTAAACCTATTCTAAAATGACTCAGAGTTGTTAATCCTAGGAAGGCCCCCACTATTAAGGAAGAGGTGGAGAAACTACTTAATGTTGTTTTCATATACCTGTTTCCCTTGACTTATTGGGTATCAAATCTCATTCCTGTGAATAAGAAACAATGAACCATCCATGTGTGTATGTATTTTTGAGACCTAAATAAGGCTTGTCCTAAAGACAACTTCCTAACACCTTTCATTGATCAGATTCTCGATGAGTGTACAGGAAGCGAGGTATTTTCTTTTATGGATAGATTTTCAGGATACAATCAAATTTATATCAAACCAGAGGATCAACATAAGAAAAAAATTATTTGTCTTTTGGGTACTTTTGCATAGTGGAAAATTATTTTCTTCCTTAAAAACGCTGGAGCAACCTTCCAACAATCCATGACCTTTTATTTTCATGATCTAAAGCATATCGTTGAATATTACCTTGATGATCTTGTTGCTCACTCTCGCAAGAAAGTAGATCACTATATTCACCTTCGAATTGTATTTGAGAGATGTTGTTATTACCGCATCAGTTTAAACCATCAAAAGTGCGTGTTTTTTGTTAGGTCTGGTTGTATTTTAGGATTATTCATTTTTTAGAATGGGATCATGGTGGATCCTATGAAGGTTGAGGAAATACTTCGATTGTCTCCCCCACAAAACATTCATCAACTTCATGGTTTACAAGGGAAGGATAACTTCTTACATTGGTTTATAGTAAACTATGCCAATATAACTAAGGGTTTCATGCATCTCTTGAAGAAGGACACTCCATTTATATGGGACAAGCGAGCCCAAGAATCCTTCGATTCTCTTAAGAAAGCCTTGGTATCGATGCCTCTACTAAAGCCTCTATAGTATAGTAGAGATTATTTTCTTTATATTTCCACATCTGAAGGGACGATTGGTATGGTCTTGGTTCAATAGGACAATGAGATCCATGAGCATGTTGTCTACTATCTTAGTCGAAACTTAGTCGACCTTGAACTTAAGTACTCTCACATTGAGAAGATATCCTTGGTTGTTGTACGTGCGGTTCAAAGATTAAGACATTATATATTACTTTTCAAAACTATCATAGCTGTTGATGTAAATCCATTCCAATACATCCTTACTACTAGGTGTATCATAGGGGGGAAATACAATAAGTGGATTATCATTTTACAATAATTTGACCTTGATTTTTCTTCGATGAAATCTAAGAAATCGCGATTTTTTGTCAAGTTAATATTAGACTTCCCTCGACTAGATGAATATTTTATTCATAATGATTCATTCACAGTTGAACAAATTTTACTTATCTCATCTTTGGACCCTTGGTATGGAGGCATTTTGATCTATCTTCAAACCTTGAAGTTCTCTCAGCATCTGTCGAGATAATATCGATGATGTATATGGTATCAAGCTAAAAAATACCTTATCATCAATGAAACTTTGTATCGTCGAGGCATAGATTGTATCATGTGTCATTGCTTGACTCACAAGGAAGTTGAGTCCATTCTTAATGAATGTCTCAGTGGGGATTGTGGTGTTCATCTATCTAAGCTTGCAACAACCCCAAAAATATTGTGAGATGGTTATTTTTGGCTGTAAATTTTTAAATATTGTGTTGAAGTGGTCAAGAAGTGTCACCCTTGCCAGGTGTTCTCTCAAAAAATGCACTCGCATCCAACCTCTCTTCACCCAATCATCATTGTCAGTCCCTTCACCAAGTGGGGGGTGGATTTTATGAACTGTAAACCAGCTTTGTCTGGGGGCATCAACAGATTATCGTGGTTGCAGACTACTTCACTAAATGGGAAGAGGCCATGCCTACTACTAAATCCAATGGTAATATTGTATCATTTTTCTTGTTCAACCAAATTATATCCTGGTTCAGAATCCCAATGGAGATTGTCATTGATCATGGAATTCATTTTCATAATGAAATGATAAAGGGATTGGAATCAAAAATAGGGTTTAAGCATGGTCAATATTCCCATTATTATCCCCAGGAAAATGGACATGTAGAAGTTGTGAACAAATATATCAAGACCATTTTACAAAAAGTTGTCAATCAGAGCAAATCTGATTGGAATCTAATTCTTTACCCTGTGCTTTGGGCATACCGAAACTTGGTTAATACTTCCACCAATTTTTCTCCTTTTATGTTAGTACATGGTGTGGAGTCAATCCTTCCAATTGAATGCAAAATCCCTTCCCTTATACTGGAAATTCATCTCCTACCTGACACTTCTGATCTTGAAGAACGCCTCGTACACCTATAGTGCCTAGATGAGTAGTGTCGAGATGCCTCTATGACTATAGGAGATAATAAATGATGTGTTAAGGTCTAGTATGATATGTATGTCTATCCTTGAAAATACATTGAAGGTGACTTGGTCCTCTTGTATTACCAAGCCAAAGAATCATTGGGGGTAGGCAAGTTCAACCCCATGTGGCACGGTTCTTATATCATGCGATGTGTTTTAGAAAAAGGAGCCTATCAATTAGAGGATTATGAAGGGAATAAGCTGGCTAAGCCCATAAATGGACTCTACATGAAAATATATTATGCTTAAGCCCCCAAGATTGGGCACGACTCTTTGTATACTAGTGTATCTTAGTGTATATATATCTTTTTCTTTGTGTCATCAGCTTGATTATTGATTTTTTCCATTGGTTGGAAGATGTCAACGAAGTATTCAGTTTAATTAGGATTTGCAGATGCTGCCAGTCATCATTCATAGAACTTGGCTTTCGCCAGTTGGGTCATTTACTCACCCAAGGGTCAGTTGGTGTCTTTAGGTGGCGTTTGGCTAGGGTCATCAATGGATAATGTGGCTGAATATAGCACTGTTATAAATATTTTATGCGACACCATTTTACATGGTGTTCATTCTTTATAAGTTCACCTAGACTCCCATTTAGTGTTGTGTCAGTTGAATAGAAGTTACCGTGTGCGAGACCCTACTCTACTCTGATGATTCTTATGGGTACAAATTTTGGAATGAAATTTTGATTTTATTACTTATAATCACATACCTAGAAGTTCTAATTATGTATCTGATCCATATGATAATTATGTTCTAGATTGGAATTTTTCACATAACTAAAGTAAAGAAAGCATATCCATAAATGTACAAATTATAACATATATAAGTAAAGTCGAAGACCAATGTTTTTATATTTCATCTCTCCAAAAAAATATGGTGTCATAGTACAAAATAGGGATCACACCCTCAAAATACATATATCACCAATATATATAATGGCCATGGAATCTACGCCTGTGGCACGAGATTCATATCATGATAGTATAACATGGCATTTGCGAGTCATCATAAGAGTCACAACCACACATGGGGCACACCCACCACTTGCCGCTGCATAGCCTCTGACAAATCCTCCACCTAAACCATAGGAATCCTATCCATCAATCGAGACAGGTTCCCCTGCATATTTTGTAGCACTCTATCTATATCTCCTCCCATTGTCTCATCTCCCCTATTCCTGCGTCGATGTCATGGGAATCCATATGGTCATCGCGGATCACATCTGTGTAACAAAATAATTGTCACTACTTGATACCATCCAAAAATGTTTTCATTTTTTATTTTTTTTGAAAAACACAAAAAATGAATTTTATATAAAAAATTCATACCTATATCACCATAGGCAGAGTATGGTGGCAATGGCATATCTATATCTCCTTTGTAGTCAATCCCAACATAATGGTAGTCATTTTTTCCTATCACCTATTGACACCACTATATGAATAACTCATCGTTGTATGAGGTTTTCACCCCACCACCTCCTAATCACCTCATCACCTCGGTCCACCATGACATGGTTGGATCGTGCGGTCCAACTAGAATGTTATCTACTCTAGGGGTCAAACCTGGAACCTGCTCAAAGAAAAAACTACACAAGATATATGTGAACCTGAAGTTCCTTTTCCTCCCCTATTTGCAATCTATCAGCTGGCTCTTCATGTTAACAATTAGTGAGGTGCACCAATCATAAACTATGGGTCGTAAACACTCCACTGCGTAAAACATGAGTGGCCTTGATTCCTGGTGCAACAAGGCTGACCCCATGATCCTTGTAAGTATAAGGATGATGATATTTAAAATCATGTTATTGATCGTCATGATGGGGAGTTGTCTCCCTACTTTTTCTGTTCCTGCAACATAGTGGGTGGAAATGTAATCCTCTATGTTTGTACCCCCCTAGCTCCCTAGGATTTGAGATTCACCACCTCACCCCGACAAGACAATCTTGTGATGAAATACATGTCCTCTATTTCAATTCTCAATGGTTTCCCATTGATATTCAAGGCATCTATATCCGAATCCCATAAGTTTACTAACATTTGGAGCAGTCTCACTTGAGCCCTAATTCCTTTGAGTTCCCAAAAATTGTAAATCCCACATTTTTAAGGGAAAGTTGGGCCCTTGAATATCTTTCCACTGTTGCATCTATTATTGGATTAATCAGTAAATGCAGACATAAATTGATCTCCCTAGATCCACCAAGATCTATAACAAAATAGGATAGGACATGATGCTTTCCCTAAGCTATAATCATTGAATTTACTATGAAACAAGAGATGAGCGACATATCGTTTAAATATCGCTTCCATGTATCTTTGTTGTCCTTTCTCTACTTCGATGTTCATGTGATATTAGATATGCAAGGGAACACAAACCAACCAAAGTGAAAGAAACAATAGTATACTCAATGAAAATGTATGCATGTGATCAAGGAATCATACAATAAAATGAGAATGGTTTTATGGGAAAGAAACATGTCACTTCACTATATTAAGTAAAAGTGGAATATAGAACCAAAAATCCTTGATATTGAAAGGTCCCCTTTTAGTGGCCCTTTTCTCCAACACACTGACTTTCTCCAAACTTGCATGAAGAAAATACACAATGACTTGATGAACCAAAATGAATCCCTCAAGCATGAGCTGAAGTATAATTCCTCATACAATTCTTATCTTATTCAACCTTCATTAACCTTATCCTTTTCCATGAGAAATCCCTCCTTATATAGGGGAAAGAGATATGGTTAAAGAGATTAGGATGATCCCACCAAATAAGAGAAGTGAGTAAGATCCCATCTATTTGGAAGCTACCTCATCTTCTAGAAGATCCTCATCTAGAAATTTCGTGAAGCTCGACCTTTTCTTAGTCTTTTAGCATCAATGCACCCTAGCTATAGGACAACCTGTGGCGACGTCACAAACCAATTTCAAGGCAGAGGGCGATGATCATGCATTGTCACACCCTACGTATAGTGCAACTTGCAGTGATCTTCTTTAATAGGGTTTTTGAGAAGAGAAAGCCAGTTACTTTTCTCATGAAGGCTCTTTTGGAAACATGAACACATGTTTTAAAAGGATCACTAGTGTGACCAAAATAATGTGTTGTCCCTTGATCAAGTTTTGAGGAATACTTGGTCATATTTGACCACTTTTGTGACTTCGATAGCCTGCTGAAGATGGAGCGCCATGAAAACTAGAGATCATGGGATCTCGGCCCACTCTTTGGGTCCTTTTTGGGTTTTGGGACAATGTAATGGGAAAGGGATGTTGGTATGTGGCTTTACCCATGCTTATGCCCACTTTCGTAATGTATAAATTGATATCTAGGTGATTTAAGTAGAAGAGAATATTAGCCAAGGGCTTAGTGCTAGAATTGATCTATGTGATTGACTTGCAGAGTTGAGTGCAAGTATTGTAAGTGTTGAGTGCACAGATTGTAAGGAGGCTCTGTGCTAGATCTACTCAAGGAAGGAGGATCCGGGGAGGTGCGCACAAATCTTCTATCCTATGCGGAGTAGGATTTTGATAGCTCTGTGTTGTGACCTGATCAACTAAAGACAATAAAAAAAGAGAGTTGATGGACATAGCCCTGGGGTGGGGGTGAACCATGTAAATCTGTGTGCTATGCTCTATGCTTTGACTTAGTGTGTTTATCTCTGTTGTGGATAAGTTCTTGGATATATTTAGATAGGTCTACTTATGATTTTTTCTTCAATAAATATATATGAATAGTAGATCTGATATGTATGAAGATGCTTAGTGTTGATCTACTATATCTGACCTATTTTACTGTTGCTAAGTGCTAAATTACCTTAGATCTAAGTGAATACTGCGATGATCTGCGCTATCTACGAAGTATAATGAGGATTGAATATTGATGATAAGTGTTCTGTAAGAAATATAATCATAGATCTATGTTCTAGCTAAGGTTGCAGACACCTGAGTCTTGTAACCACCCATGCCTCTACCTCGGGTGAGATTTCATCTGCTTTGCAGCTATTGTGGAAAGGTTCAGTAGTTAGGGTTTTGTTGGTGTGATGTTGTAGCGTTGGAACATGGGTCTGCCCCTATGCCAACAATGTGTAACAAAATTCCCCAAAAATTATGAGGTTAGAACTTGTGACAACCAAAATAATTTGTAGAATGTTTGTGTGTCGAAAACAAGGAGCGCACCAATTGGGAATCTGCAAACAACCAAGCATCTACATAATATTATACCATTTATGAGGTAGGCATTACCATGCTCAGACTCTAAGTGATTTAAATCATAAATGTCAGTCATAAACACCAATCATACACTGTGGATCCATGTCATCAAGATTCTGCATAGCCACTAGTAATACAGTGTGGATCTATGCTCTAGAAAAATCAAATTCAAACATAGCCACGAGACATACAAAGTGGATCTATGTGTCAATACAAATCATAAATACTCCATCAAAACCTAGACCAAAATGATAAGATCCATGGTCTTCAATCTCGTCAAATGTAAGTACTAATCTAGACGTGTGATTACAGGTGTTGAAGTCGAATGTGGTAGAAACCACTTGATTGCCGACCCTTGATTAAAACCGTTAACAAGTGCGAGAAAAATCACCATTGATATCAATGACTCCCAAGGTAGTCTAGTACAATCCAAATAAATTGAATAAATGAGTCAAATTTGAACACTTGATGGAATCTCTCAATCATGGGTCAATGATGTGAACCCATTGTTCTTGGATAATGAGTTGAATTTAACAAGAAAAGACTTGTCACAGGAGGGTCTTGATGTATCCCCCATCAATGACATGAAATAAGTAACATATTTGAGGTAGATCAAAGTATGAAAATGATTTTAAATTGACATAGGGAAGGCCAACATGGTAGGAATTTGTAACTGCAGATGGATGACTCGATAGAGGGCTTGTTTAGGGTTAGAATTCTCTTGAACATGTGAATGACATGATAATGGTATTGGCAACATTGACTCAAAGATGACCCAAGATATGAACTTGCAGAAGGCCAAATGAGAGACAAATGGATTTCTCAACCTGGATACAATGATGAAGGGGGTGTCATGTTCAAGAGCGACTATTACTTCTACTAACACAAATACAGAGACACATTTCTTTCCCAAAATTTCTCCCACCATTTCTGGCGAGTACCTCTTTATTTTTACACAAGCTTGAGGAGGATAACATATGCTTGTTGATGTAAGCTCATGTTTCATATGAGTCCCTCAGAGTATTTTTAATGAACCCTAAGAAGGAGTGGTTCGGTCCCATATGGGTCTTTTGATGTTTGTTTAACGAGTCCAAAGAGAGAAACATTAGTGGTTTTTCATGTTTAAAGAGTCTAAAAAAACACTTAAAGAAAACACCACAAGGTCCTTTTTCATAAATTAATCTGATGAGACAAAAAAAGTGATAATTTACTTCTTGCTAGATGTTTTCTTCAAATACTTTTATGAGCGTGAAAAGAAAAAGATCGCTTGGCACTACTTTCATGTTTAGAGAGTCTGAAAAGAGATTAAAGGGAACTCCGGGTGGTTCCTTTTTCGTGTAACCTGTTAGCACATGGTAAATTTCCTAGAGGTTGAAAAAGAAGAAATCTACTAAGGTAACTTTATCCAACTGCTTTTAAATCTGGGATCTAGCCCTTCTAGCTTCAGAGAGGGATCTCTCTATATGATCTAGCTTTGTTTTTAATTCGAATACTAGTCTAGGTAAAGGAAACTGTAGGTTTTGTTGTCAAAGTGTTTTTGAATAGGTTGAGACATTGCACATCCATTGGGCTATGGGGTCTGTATTTAATCAGGCATGAGAAACAACCAAAAATGAAAAAAGAGGACTTCCACAGGGTGAGATAATATATTCACTGGATATTTTAGTAGATTAAATGATGAAAAGGAGAAAAGATGAGAAAGATAACTTCAACTAACAAGCAGTTAAGAATTTCTTAATCGAAGATATCAGAAGATAAACATTAAAATCTTTAGAATCAGAAACAGGGTATTAAAGATAAATCCTGCAACATTACGTTACTCTTAAAGATTAGTTCAGAAAACAATATGATCACAAAGAAAGAAAAAAATTTGACTTAGAAAATTAACATCACCAGTGAACACATGCAATAATGCTGTAAAAATGCCTCCTCTTTATTAATGGTAGATCTCTTCAAAAATAGTACAGTTTGATAGCGATAGGGTGTGCGAATCAACCCTCAATACTCCGAAAGGTGGAGTATTTATAATTCAAATTACAAACATTCCTGTCGTAACTGATCAGGACGTGCTCATTCTATTTTTAGTCTAACTACTTTAACTAATCAAAACTGCTTGATGACTTGGTACAATTGCATGCGGAAAATTTGGGGTAGGCCGTTGGCGAGGTTCCTGTGCAACCTCTTCTGACTGGACAGGTGACTGGACCTGGAAAACTCATCTGATAATCGAGAAGATAGCATAGTTCCTCCCATATGATATGACTAGGAACTGTGACCTTGAGTAGTCTCCGATACACTTCATCCATTTCCGTATATTTAGCAAACGTGGGTTTGTGAGGAAAATGTATCGAATCTCATGTTGGATACTGATGTCCAACTGAAGGGCATCCAGGAATTCTTTGCCAGTGATGCTCCCTTGTATGCCAGCAAACTTCGAACTGTCTTTAGACACTTCAGACAGTCTCTTTTTATAATCTGGGAGTGTCATTAATTTACCATTAATGACTTTTAGACCAGGTAGACCTTTCTTTTGAAGAGCANAATGACTTTCAGACCAGGTAGGCCTTTCTTTTGGAGAGCATCAATTTTATTAAAGAACCTTTGTACTCCTTGGTCCATGACCTGAACCTTTTCTTCCATCTGAAGCATTAGACTTCTCTTAGTCAAAACCCTTTTTACCTCAATTATGGTCTCTGTTCTTTCCTCGATCTTCAGTTCTTCTAGCTCTTCTCTGTTTTTAGAATTTAAGAATCAGATGATCTCATTTGCTTGTGTTGGCATGTCTCCCAACTCTATTCTAATCTTCTCAATGGCCTGTTGGATCCTCTGGACCAACTCATTCTGCTCAAACATAATTTGCATCATTGGCCATATTTCATTTATGGACTTTATGATGTTTGTCCATACATTCTCTTTGACCTCAGCCAAAGTCTTCCCTGCTACTGTTTGCTTTTGGAGCCGCTGTAACTGCTTCCTAAGCTACTCAATTACCTTCTTCTCTTTGGATAGGCTTGTCTGGATGGAATTTTTGAGCTCTTGGAGATTCTAAACCTCCTTCCTAAGTCTACTGATTTCTGTGTCTTGCAGGTTCATTTTCTCCATGGATTTGGCAAGGTCGACTGTCTCTTCTTGCGGTGTCACTAGTGTTGTAGACGGGATTGCTGTCACTGGTGTTGTGCTTGTTCCTGAGATAGGAATGGAACTTAATGGAATGACTTCCATTGGCTTCATCTGCTCCTTCTCCCTTAGTAATCTTTCCATCTCAGCCTCCATCTCTTTGATTTGTGCATTCTTCTCCATGACCAGCTTGAGCATTTTGTCCTTATCGCCTTCCTTCTCTGCTATCTCCTTAGCTTGTGAGTCTTCTGTGGGTGGGAGTTTCAACTGTTTCCTCAAGGAAGCAATGTCTGCATGCTTTTTCTTTATCATCTCCTCTATAGCTTTGACATTTGAAGGATCGTATCCGATCTTGAGGACCATCTCCTCCAAAGTTTTGATTCTGTTGTCCTTCGCAAAAGAAGATATTTTCTCCAGCTTGAGCTGCGTTTGAGGATTATTCAATGATACTTGAAATTTTGCTGCAGAAGCTGAAGCATGTGCCAATGTGTGGAAAACCATCTCCCCTGTTTAATTGTGCAAATCCATCTGATCTGCTGGATGCACGGCTTTCACCTGGAATTCGAAAGTGGCCCTCTTGTAGTCTGAAATCACCTTGGGATCCGGTACCTGGGCTTGGAGGTAGGCCATGTGCATCCTACCCTTCTCTGTATCAAATGTAGACAATAGTCTGCACTGCGTGGTGGACGAATTCTTCCGAAACTGGGCATAAGTACTGCTGGTGAGGGTCTGGTTCTTTTTCTTGATCAACTCGTATTTCACAAAAATGCCCAACTTGGGCCCAATCTTGCCTAGCTGAGTATCTAGGGGAGAATCTGTGGATTTCTTCGGCACTGCTGGGATGATTTCTTTATGCTGGATCAAACCGAAAGATGGAATGACAGGCTTGGTTACTGTGGTAGGAGGAACTTCTAATTCTCCAGTTGGACTGGGAACTGTGGTTGTTTTGGGCCTTTTAGTATGCAACTTGAACTCTTCAGAAGATACCTCTGTGACAGGCGGAGATGACTCCTGTCGAGGCCTTTTTTCCTTAGGGACCTGAGGTGTGGTCGTTGGTGGCACAATGGTTGGGGGAACCTGATATTCCACTTCGATCGAAGTATCAGGCACCCACACCGTCTGATTTGCAAACTTTTCGATCTCGGTCTTAGATTCATGCGCATACAGGATGTTTTTATTTTTCACCCACATTTCTGAAATGATCCCGCATGGATCATAGTGCCATGAGAAACTTAAGAAAAACTTCATCTCTCTCAGCATCTGTTCCGCTTCCTCTCCGGCGCCACGACTGTTGCAAATGAAAGAGCCTATCTGCCCCTTGATGTGCAGCTGCTGCATTTTCTTCAATGAGACGAAATGATTGTCGTCTGAGTTCATAATCTATCTAATATACTCTAATGCAAATATTCTTACCAGCACGTACTTTGGTAGCTTGTAGGGTGCCAATTCACACCCAAAAACTCGGATCTCAGTGTGGTTTTGATACAGGAACCAGTCCCCTGTCTTTGCGTTGTCCGAGAGATGTAAAATTCTCTGGACCTCATCTTTTATTCATGTCTCGAGCCTGCTACTCAACATGCTTACCACAGGGTGGTAGAAAATATCAATAAATGCCTTGAATCTATACTCTGTGGAGTTGTGCTTTAACAAGGATGTCCACGCTCTGACTGGCTGAGGCCTTCCATCTGCGTCCATTTTCTGCATAGAAAAACTGAATTTATCGGCTTGATAGAAAACAAACATGTAGGCCAATATGGATGAATATCTAAATATGCCTTCCATGCCAAAGTTCAAGAACTGTTTGTGAATATTGTCGGCCAAGAAGGTACTGAAATCAAACTGTGTTGTGGGTTTTTCATCATTGGAGAAAATGGATAGAAAACCCAGGATGGGCTCATCTACCCACTGGTCGGAATAGTAACCTAACATGGCACAAAGAGAGGAAATGACTTGGTTTCCCTTGGTGGAGAACATGGATGATGGGTAGGGTGGATTGGTAGAAGGGAATTGAGCGGAGGTGGGAAGGAACAGCTCGAATATTTGAGCTCTCTGGGGAAAAGTCATTTTTTGATACAACTCTATAAGGATCTCTAGGTTGAAAGGAGAAATGGAATTGGCATGGGGGATTTGCATCATTTGGTTAATGTCTTCAAGAGTGATGAAGAACAGGTTTTCTCCGGATGAGGAGATGACGACCCTCTGGTCGGGAATATAATGTGCTTGGATTTTAAGGGCGAATTCAGGGAAGTGGTGGATCTGGGGAAAAAGGTACAGGGGAAAATTGGACTCCCAGAGTCCAATTTCATCGCTCTGGTCTAGGAACACCTCCCGGAGCCATGACTGGAGGTCTGAAAAATCAAATTCACACTTGGTATCCACGATCAACCTGTCTTTTTCAACCAATGGGATTTTTTCTAGGTCAACAGGAGGAGGAACAAAACGATTCTCTTCTCCTTCCGTTGGTCTTGGCTTTGGCACCATCTCTACGACAGTACCTGCAATAAACACAATGTTAGTGGGGTCGACTGACTAAGGATGAAGGTGAAGGAGGAGTAATGGAGGCATAAGAGGTAAATTTTTCTGGCGCGATGGACCAATGGTGAATGAAGGGGGAAAACGGTAGTTTTATTTAAAAATGGGGTCGGTTGGGCACGGGAGACAGGTCAGCAGGATAACATGCCGATTATCCCGTAATAAATGGACAATGGGCCACTTGGGGTGAGGTGGCAGGTGATGGTGGCCAAAACATACGGACGAGTGACGTGGAGGCTGGTGATTGGAAGTAAAAGTCGCAACAAGGGGTTGGTCATGATTGGAGAAGGTAAGGTACTGACAGCAGGGACTGACATCAGTTATGGGATGAGACACACTCGGGAGCAAGTGGAACAAGTGGGAGATGACGTCCATGAGTGACGAGGGCTATCAGCTGGCAGATGGGGAAAGGGACTTCAGGATCAATAGGCTGACACCATGTATGACCAGGGACCCGCCAGAGGAGAATAACAATTATGGACCCCACCCCTTTGGTTAAAAGTAGAACATCAAGGGGGGTCCGAAAACCTTTTTAGACCGTTGATCTGCGCGCCCATTTCCAGGCTGCAGATCTTAGCGTTCTCTTTAAAACTCATTCCGGACCCCCCCCCCCCNAGAAGAATGGTCGGGGGGGGTCCGGAATGCTCTGTGCATCGTATATTTGGGCACCACGATCTGGACCATCGAAAAGTGCATGGAACATAAACTCGGGAGCGGAGAAACATGAGTTGGAAAAACTTAGGATAAGATTACTTTTATGGGTTTTTCCCAAACTTTTCACATAGACACCACCAAAGGACCTCGACCCAACTATTCTTTAGGAATTTGAGATATGGTGTAACATTTTTCATCCAGATGGTTTTATTGGGGTGAAACAAAATGAAGTAACTAGCCTACCTTCTAACCTATCTTCCTAGGACAATTAACCCAGATTAAACTGTTGGTTAAGAAATTACTCTACCTCAGGGCTCTCTGACCAGGATTAGACAGTCTGGTAAGATTTATTCACTAATCTAACCTAAGGGCTATCTGGCCAGGATTAGACAGTCTGGTCATATTTATTCACTACCCTACCAACATTAAATTTAAAAAGAACTTGGCCATGCTTGAAAGGTATGGCCAAGTTACTATTATTGCATGGGGATTTCATTTTAATTCTTTTATGCCCTCTTTTCTTTTTCTTCTTTTTCTTTTTTATTTTCTTTTCTATTCTTTCCTTTTCTTTTCTTTTTCTTTTTTCTTTTCTTTTCTCAAATTATTTGCAGAATGAAAAATCATTTTTCAACAAAAATACTAGAAACAGATAATATCTCAGTCACGAGTTGATCCCCTAATTTATAGGGTGATAACAGTGGCTCCACCTGGGGATGGTACTTGCCCTGTTAAGTGCCAAGAATCCTGGTTCCTGTCATTCTGAATAGACCTGTCTAGTAGCCTTTGTTGGTTTTATTTTCACAAATGGAAAAACTATGATCAGCAGCTCAGGCCCTTCTCTTCAGGCTTCAACCAATTGACTGATGTTCTTCACTCAGAAAATGCAAGTGAAAACTGAAAATTTAAAATGGCATTTACAATGGAGAGTGGCAATCTGAATCTTCTACTGAGGTGGGATGTAATGTTTCAGCATTCTTCCATTCACAGGTGCTCCTGGCAGATCTGACCCATCAACGTTATTTAACAAAAACACATTGTCTCCCCTGAAAGCTTGAATCATGTATGGCCCTGTCCACAGATTATCAAATTTCCCATGCTTTCCCTTTTCCTCATTTCTGGCATCCCATCTTAATACCAAATATCCTAACTCGAAATCATCCTCCTTGATTCGTTTGTCAAAGATCTTCTTGATGTTTCCTTGAACTACTTCAGTCTTGTTGAAAACCTCTTCTCTAGTCTGCTGCAAATGGATCATCTGGTTGATCCTTCTCTGTGAATCATTTGGCTCAGCTTGTACCTCTTGAAGCAACTTCATGACAGGGACTCCTAAAGAAGTGGGGAAAACTGCTTATGTACCATAGACCAGCTGGTATGGTGACATACCGATTGACCTTTTGGTGGTTAGCCTGTCAGCCCATAAAGCAAACACCAACTTATTGTCCCATGATTTCTTGTTTTCCTGCAATGTTTTCTTGATGATATTTACCAAAGTTTTGTTTGAAGATTCCACCAAACCATTTCCCTGAGGGTAATAAACTGTGGAATGCCCCAAACCAATGTGATACTGGTTGCAAAAATCTATGAGTTTCTTCGACGGAAAGGCAACTGCATTGTCAGTTATAATCTTTCTAGGACAACCAAAACGAGACAAAATATTATTTTCGAGAAATTTGATAATAACAGATTCAATGGATTTCCTTCTTGGTACTGCCTCGATCCACTTGGTAAAATAATCGGTGGCAGTAAGAATCCACCTGTGTTGGCTTGAAGAAGGTGGGTTTATTTCTCCAATGAAATCGAGCCCCCATTGCTGGAACGGGGCCTCAACCGAGATTGGTTTCAGAGGTAGAGGAAGGAGCGTCCTATTTCCTTCAAACAACTGACAGTGGTGACATGTTGTTACCTTCTTGTGCACATCGGTGAATAGGGTGGGCCAGTAAAATCCATCTCTGAGTATTTTTTTGGCTGTGACCTTCTAGTTCAAATGGCCATCACATTCACCTGCATGAAACTCTTGCAACACTTTATTAGCTTCATCTTTTAGTAAACAATTTAACAGAATTCCTGTAGGATCTTTCCAATACCAATTTCTTTCTAGAATACAAAATTTCAAAGATTTCAACTTTAAAAATCTGGCTTTAGTCTTAGTCAAACCAGGGGGAGCTTGTAACTTTTGTAAAACGAATATCAGGTCTGCATACCATGGAGAGTTGAGAAATACCTCTCTAACGTTTGGAGTCGCCATCTCGCCCTGTTCATCTACCACATCTATAAATTTAATGTCAAGAGCCTGGAAGTTAGATTCAGCCATTAATTTAGCAAGGTCTTGGCCTTTGATTAGTTTTGCGGGATTAATCTCTATATCGTATTCTAAAATGACAGCAATCCATTTTCCCCTTCTTCCATCACGGTTTTCCTGTGTCAAGATATCCTTTACTACCGCGTTCAGAACATAAGCTATGGTGTGGGAATGGAGAATGTAGACCCTGAAGTCCTTTATGGCTTTTACCAAAGCAAAAGCTTGCTTCTCCATGATATTGTAGTTCAGGGAAGAATCTCTTAATGATTTGCTGAAGAACGCTATGGGTTTTTCATACCCTTCGTTCTTCTGCAATAATACCACTGCTATAGTATGCTCAGAGGCGAAATAAAAAAGATAGAAATCTTTAGTGAAATCGAGACTGATCAACACTGGGGCTTTTGTGAGTGCTCGTTTGACTTGTTCGAAGGATTGTCTAGACTCAGAGTCCCATTTTATTTTTACGTCCTTTTTAATCATGTTTGTAATGTTTCTGAGGAGTTCGACCAGATTGGGAATGAATCTTCGTAGAAAGTTAATTTGCCCGATAAAAGACTATAGTTCTTTGAGGTTTCTTGGGTGTTCTACTTTTAGTATGGCCTCGATTCTGCTGGGGTCTATTTTGATTCCATCTTTAGAGATGATGTATCCCAGTAGTTTGCCTTCTTCTAACCTGAAAAGACACTTCTTAGGATTTAAAGAAATCCCAAACCTTCTACATTTCTCGAAAACTCGTCTAAGGTGTCGCAGGTGTTCATCATTAGATTTGGAAAACACAGTCACATCATCTAAATAAACGACAATAAACTTATCTTCTTCTTCCACGAAGGCGATATCCATTTCCCTCTGAAACGTGGCTCCTGCGTTCATCAGACCAAAAGGCATCTTCACGTACATGAAAGTGCTTCATGGTGTGGTGAAAGCAGTTTTATCTTGATCATCCGGGTGAATTAGGACCTGGTTGTAGCCCGAGAAACCATCCAACAGAGATATCCGATTGGACCCGACCACCCTTTGCAGGAGGTGGTCCATTTTCGGTAATGGGTAATTATCTTTCAAGGATACTTTTTTCAGATTTCGGAAATCTATGCAGAGTCTGATTTCCCTAGTTTTCTTACGTGTAGGGACTAAATTAGAGACCCACTTGGAAAAATGCAGAGGGACTATGATCTTGACATCGTACATTTTCTTGATCTATTTTTCTATCAGAGGAAGCAACTTGGGATTTATCCTCCTAAGTTTCTGCCTAAATGGTTTTTGATCCTCTTTTATGGGAATCCTGTGTTGTATGATGCTGGTATCATAGGCTTTCAAATATTCATAGCCCCAGGCAAAAACATCAGAATATTCTTTGAACAGTTCAATGTATTTGAGCTTTTTTTCTGGGGGTAAGGATTTGGACAGTTTGACCATCCTAGGTTTCTCTTCGGTCCCTATATTACATTCTTCTACCTCTTGTCAGTGTGCTTCAATTTTGGGTTTCTTGGCTACATCGTTACATTCAAACAAGTCTTCTAAAGGGACTAGACCTCTAGGAAAAATATTGCTCTTCAGCTGTAAGACTTTAGTGTCCATTTCATCATCACCTAAATCTCTTGAATCTATGGTATTTACACTATCAAATTCAACATCAGAATTATTTACATTTTCATCTTCACCTTCTAAATCTATATTTGTACATTCAAAGTCATTTTTACATTGCAGAAAGTCATTGATCTAATCATCATTTCCAAACACTTGCCAGTACCTGATATTGTCAGGAACTGTCGGTCTGCATTTCACTTCAACATTATATGGGCGAGTCGAGAAGAATGGGATCTTACAGGTGGCTGCTGATGTAGCCAATCCATCAGCCAGAATATTCTGTCCTCTAAGCATTACCTGCAAGTCAACTTCAGTAAAACACCTCAAGGCATCAAGAACAACATTCCTATAGGCTCTAAGGCGTGGATGTTTAGAAGCGTACTCACCCTTGATTTGTTTGATTATTAATTCAGAGTCACTCCTTACCATTATCTTCTTAGCACCAAATTTTTTCAACAGCTTCAGACTGAGCATCAAAGCTTCATACTTGGCAACATTGTTAGTGCACTGAAAGTTTAATTTGTAAGAATGATTTTCTGAGTACCGGTTTCTGTGATTATGCAGCCAGACTCCAACTCCTGCTCCTTCTTTACTTACAGCTCCATCACAATCCATACTCCATAAATCAGTGGGTAACTCTTCAGTTATCACATTCTTCATTTTGGCTACTTCAATGCTTTCTAGGCCTTCATCTTGACCAGATAGGTCCTCCATCAACTAAGTATCTTGCTCTTCCGTATCACCATCATTGTACAAGATGAACGAATCTAAATCGGAATGTGCGGAGTAAAGGGGGTAATTGTGCGTTTTTTCTTGGCTACTGACCATGTACTTCATCAGTGTTTCTCTGTATAGCCTCCTCTGTTGCCCAAACACTGGGATAGTGGCGTACGACATATCTAACTGCAGGGTTCCTTTCAAATTAGCCCCCCAAGACCGGGACAGCAACATTCCATACTTTGGTGGGATGTCTGCAACCACCACGTCCATAACCATGCTCTTTGCAGGAATCTGAACCAAGGTGATGCATAGATCTTTGATCAAACCGATACATTTGACTTTGTTGGATTCAAATGAGTGTAAATCCTTGTATGGTCTGGTGACCTCCAGTCCCAGTTTTTCCATTACCGCTTTAGGCATCAGATTGTGGGAGGCACCCGAATCTAGCATAGCGTTATGCAAGATCAAGTCGTGTATGTTTAGACTGATGTAAAAAGGAGCAACCTCACCAGTATCATCCCGAGCATCCACTTCAGGTCCGAAAAGAAGTTCTGGATGATCATCAATTAGGTTCACAATGCTTGAATGATTTACTGATCCAATGGTTAAGGGCTTTGTGCCTATGTCTGGTTCAATGGCCAGTGCTTTAATTACCTGTGAACGATACCCGTCTCTGTTCATCAGCTCTATGAGTGGGATGGGAATTTTTATTTTGTCCAATTCCCCCTCCAGGCTAAAGGGTGTGAGAGTTTTGCCTTGGTTCATCAGTTCTGGTTTGTCCACCAGATTCTTCAGCTCAGAAGTACTCGGTGGATTAACCGATAAAATCTTGGGCTGTGATGGTCTTTTCAAAATGGTGACATTTTTCTTCACGGGAGTGTCTACCTTAATATTCTCAGGGATTTTCTCAGCAGTCGTCTTCTTAGCAGCAGTCTTCTCGGAAGTCTTCTCGGTAGATGGCTCAAGGGTCTTCTTGGTCTTGACTCCCTTCTGTGTTTTAGTGACCTTCTTTGGAAAACTCCCTTTTACCTTCTTACTCCGTAGATTGTACTGACGATGTACCTCCAAAATATCATTCTCAAAGGCCTGTTGTCCTGCATCTTTGGCTTCTTCACTTACCTTTGTTTGATTCAGCAGAAAGAGTTCTTGCTCTTCTTGGGTGAGGAAAATAGCCTCATTGTCATGAATGCCCATGAGATTGATGTGTGTGTCTTCCAATTCTTCAATCACTTCACCCCCTTCATCAGCGTAGTTTTCTTGTAGGGGAGGTCTAATCTACTGATCTGGACCTCTCTGCTCCCTCTGATCCCTAGGATCCCTCTGTCTGATCTGGGGAGGGTTTCTTCTAAAGTTAGGGTTCCTAACCTGAGGGGCAGGTGGGTTTTCTCTTGAGGGATTTTTGTCTGATACATTCACTCTTTCCAGCATTAGTTCCAATGTTCTGGCCATAGAATCCCATTTGGAATCAGTGGTCGACGTGGAAGGTTCTTCTTTGATCGTGACTCTCCTTTCTGACCTTTGACGTGCCCTTTTCGCCAACAGATTGGCCTCCACACTTATAGCACTTTTCTGCATGTCCTCTAGGGCAGCAGCATTTCTTTCTCTTAGTTGGTATGACATGTCAGCATCAAATCCATCAGGGAATTTAATCAATGCCAGACCCTGTGGAGGTTTGACTTCAGTTGGGATTGCATTGTATAAGTTGTTGAAACAGGTGCAGTAATCTTGTACCGTCTCACCTTGATTTCTTTTTATATTCTCGTATTTCGACAAGATCTGGAGAGGGTTTTTCTTTACCTCCCATCTGTCGAGAAAACTCCTTTGTAATGAAACAAGGTCAGGGATAGAGGAAACAGGTAAAGATTTGAACCATTTCTTGACGTCTCCTATTAGACTTTGGGCAAACAAACGCATTTGCACGTCGGCCTCATCAACTTCTTGCAAGTCAAAATAATCATTTATTTTTTCCACATGTTGTTGGGCGTTTAAAGGTCCTGTCGCATCGAACTATGGAAGTCTTGTCTGGTAGTCTTGGGGCATGGCATGTAGTGGTGCAGCCAACACCAGAGGGGCATATCGAGCTGCTATGATGGGTGGAGGAGGTGGAAAAACAACCTGGAGGGTCATCGAGGTAGCGACTGAAGACGAGGATGAGGAGGGACTGGATAGTACCGAGGTGGTGATTTGTAGTTTGTTCATGGGAGACAAGACTTCGGGGGTTCGAGGTTGCAACACAGTTGGGTCAAAGACGAGTCCAGTCACAAAATTGTCAGAACATGTTCTAAGCAGTCTTCATTGTGGACACGTATCGAGATCAGGGTTTTGAGAGACAACAGACTTATCTAAAAAGGGAAGAGACTTATGAAAGGGAATGTGACTCACTGAACCGACTGCTAAGGTCTTTCGCCTGAGCAACTGCTTGGGGTTATCTATCACTATCATGGGTTCTGGGTTTGGATGAGACCTAGTATGAACTTTCTTGGAAGCCAGAACTATTTTTTGTTTTTATATATATATTTTTTAATTTTGCGAGTCTGAAAATAATATGTACAAAGTTTGATCAACCTCTAAACATTACTTTCTCCTCAAAGTCAAACGTTCTTTTTAGGGGAAAGAACATGTGAAATTATCATTTTTTAGTTTTCCCTAGCGTAGTCGCCATTAGGTGAGCACTTGGTAAATTTCCTAGAGGTTGAAAAAGAAGAAATCTACTAAGGTAACTTTATCCAACCACTTTTAAAGCTGGGATCTAGCCCTTCCAACTTCAGAGAAGGATCTCTCTATATGATTTAGCTTTGTTTTTAATTCGAATACTAGGCTAGGTAAAGGAAACTGTAGTTTTTGTTGTCAAATTGTTTTGAATAGGTTGAGACATTGCACATCCATTGGGCTATGGGGTCTGTATTTAATCAGGCATGAGAAACAACCAGAAATGAAAAAAGAGGACTTCCACAGGATGAGATAATATATTCACTAGATCGTTTAGTAGATTAAATGATGAAAAGGAGAAAATATGAGAAAGATAACTTCAACTAACAAGCAGTTAAGAATTTCTTAATCGAAGATATCAGAAGATAAACATTAAAATCTTTAGAATCAGAAACAGGGTATCAAAGATAAATCCTGCAACATTACGTTACTCTTAAAGATTAGTTCCAGAAAACAATATGATCACAAAGAAAGAAAAACATTTGACTTAGAAAATTAACATCACTAGTGAACACATGCAAGAATCCTGTAAAAGTGCCTCCTCTTTATTAATGGTAGATCTCTTCAAAAATAGTACAATTTGATAGCGATAGGGTGTGTGAATCAACCCTCAATACTCTAAAGGTGGAGTATTTATAATTCAAATTACAAACGTTCCTGTCGTAACTGATCAGGACATGCTCATTCTATTTTTAGTCTAACTACTTTAACTAATCAAAATTGCTTGATGACTTGGTACAAATGCATGCGGAAAATTTGGAGTAGGCCGTTGGTGAGGTTCCTGCGCAACCTCTTCTGACTGGACAGGTGACTAGACTTGGAAAATTCATCTGCTAATCGAGCAGATTGCAGAGTTCCTCCCATCTGATATGACTAGGCACTGTGACCTTGAGTAGTCTCTGATACACTTCATCCATTTCCGTATATTTAGCAAACATGGGCTTTGTGAGGAAAATGTATCGAATCTCATGTTGGATACTGATGTCCAACTGAAGGGCGTCCAAGAATGCTTTGCTAGTGATGTTCCCTTGTATGCTAGCAAACTTCGAACTGTCTTTAGACACTTCAGACAGTCTCTTTTTATAATCTGGGAGTGTCATTAATTTATCATTAATGACTTTCAGACCAGGTAGGCCTTTCTTTTGGAGAGCATCAATTTTATTGAAGAACATTTGTACTCCTTGGTCCATGACCTGAACCTTTTCTTCCAGCTAAAGCATTAGACTTCTCTTAGTCAAAACCCTTTTTACCTCAATTATGGTCTCTGTTCTGTCCTCGATCTTCAGTTCTTCTAGCTCTTCTCTGTTTTTAGAATTTAAGAATCTGATGATCTCATTTGCTTGTGTTGGCATGTCTCCCAAATCTATTCTAATCTTCTCAATGGCCTGTTGGATCCTCTGGACTAACTCATTCTTCTCAAACATAATTTGGATCATTGGCCATATTTCATTTATGGACTTTATGATGTCTGTCCATACATTCTCTTTGACCTCAGCCAAATTCTTCCCTGCTATTGTTTTCTTTTGGAGCTGCTATAAATCCTTCCTAAGCTTCTCAGTTACCTGCTTCTCTTTGGATAGGCTTGTCTGGAAGGAAGTTTTGAGCTCTTGGAGATTCTCAACCTCCTTCCTAAGTCTATTGATTTCTATCTCTTGCAGGTTCATTTTCTCCATGGATTTGGCAAGGTCGATTGTCCCTTCTTGCGGTGTCACTGGTGTTGCAGACGGGATTGTTGTCACTGGTGTTGTGCTTGTTCCTGAGATAGGAATGGAACTCAATGGAATGACTTATATTGGCTTCATCTACTCCTTCTCCCTTAGTAATCTTTCCATATCAGCCTCCATCTCTTTGAGTTGTGCATTCTGCTCCATGAGAAGCTTGAGCATTTCGTCCTTCTCGCCTTCCTTCTCTGCTATCTCCTTAGCCTGTGAGTCTTCTGTGGGTGGGAGTTTCAACTGTTTCCTCAAGGAAGCGATGTCTGCATTCTTTTTTTTTATCATATCCTCTGCAACTTTGACATTTGAAGGAATGTAGCCGATCTTGAGGACCAACTCCTCCAAAGTTTTGATTCTATTGTCCTTCAAAAAAGAAGATATTTTCTCCAGCTTGAGCTACGTTTGAGCATTATTCAATGATACCTGAAATTTTGCCGCAGAAGATGAACCATGTGCCAATGTGTGGAAAACCATCTCCCCTATTTGTTTGTGCAGATCCATCTGATCTGCTGGATGAACGTCCTTCGCCTGGAATTCGAAAGTGGCCCTCTTGTAGTCTGAAATCATCTTGGGATCCGATATCTGGGCTTGGAGGTAGGCCATGTGCATCCTACCCTTCTTTGTATCAAATGCAGACAACAGCCTATGCTGCGGGGTGGACGACTGCTTCCGAAACTAGGCATAAGTACTGCTGGTGAGGGTCTGGTTCTTTTTCTTGATCAACTCGTATTTCTTGAAAATGCCCAACTTGGGCCCAGTCTTTCCTGGCTGAGTATCCAGGGGAGAATCTGTGGATTTCTTCGGCACTGCTGGGGTGATTTCTTTATGCTGGCTCGAACCGAAAGATGGAATGAAAGGCTTGGTTACTGTGGTAGGTGGAACTTCTAATTCTCCAGTTGGACCGGGAACTATGGTTGTTTTGGGCCTTTTAGTATGCAACTTGAACTCTTCAGAAGATACCTCTGTGACAGGCGGAGATGACTCCTGTTGAGGCATTTTTTCCTTAGGGACCTGAGGTGTGGTCGTTGGTGGCACAGTGGTCGGGGGAACCTGTTGTTCCACTTCAATCAAAGTATCAGGCACCCACACCATTTGATTTGCAAACTTTTCAATCTCGGGCTTGGATTCATGCGCATACGGGATGTTTTTATTTTTCACGCACATTTCTGAAATGATCCCACATGGATCGTAGTGCCATGGGAAACTTAAGAAAAACTTCATCTCTCTCAGCATCCGGTCCGCTTCCTCTCCGGCACCGTGACTGTTGTAGATGAAAGAGCCTATCCGCCCCTTGATGCGCAGCTGCTTCTTTTTCTTCAATGAGATGAAATGAATGTCGTCTGAATTCATAATCTGTCTAATATACTCTAATGCAAAGATTCTTACTGGCACGTACTTTGGCAGTTTGTAGGGTGCCAATTCACACCCGAAAACTCAAATCTCAGTGTGGTTTTGATACAGGAACCAGTCCCTTGTCTTTGCGTTGTCCGAGAGATATAAAATTCTCTAGACCTCATCATTTATTCGTGGCTCGGGCCTGCTACTCAACATGATTACCACAGGGTGGTAGAAAAGATCAATAAATGCCTTGAAGCTATAATCTGTGGAGTTTTGCTTCAACAAGGATGTCCACGCTGTGACTGGCTGAGGCCTTCCATCTGCGTCCATTTTCTGCATAGAAAAACTGAAATTATCGGCTTGATAGAATAAAAACATGTAGGAAAATATGGACGAATATCTAAACATGCCCTTCGTGCCAAAGTTCATGAACTGTTTGTGAATATTTTCGGCCAAGAAGGTATTGAAATCAAACTGTGTTGTGGGTTTTTCATCATTGGAGAAAATGGATAGAAAACCCAGGATGGGCTCATCTACCCAATGGTCGAAATAGTAACCTAACAGGGCACAAAGAGAGGAAATGAATTGGTTTTCCTTGGTGGGGAACATGGATGATGGTTAGGGTAGATTGGTAGATGGGAATTGAGAGGAGGTGGGAAGGAACAACTCGAATATTTGAGCTCTCTGGGGAAAAGTCATTTTTTGATACAACTCTATAAGGATCTCTAGGTTGAAAGGAGAAACGGAATCGACACAGGGGATTTGCATCATTTGGTTAATGTCTTTGGGAGTGATGAAGAACAGAACGTCTTTGGATGAGGAGACGACGGCCCTATGGTCGGGAATATAATGTGCTTGGATTTTGAGGGCGAATTCGGGGAAGTGGTGGATCTGGGGAAAAAGGTACAGGGGCAAATTGGACTCCCAGAGTCCAATTTCATCGCTCTGGTCCAGGAACACCTCCTGGAGCCATGACTGGAGGTCTGAAAAATCAAATTCACACTTGGTATCCGCGATCAACTTGTCTTTGTCAACCAATGGGATTTTGTCCAGGTCAACAGGAGGAGGAAGAAAAGGATTCTCTTCTCCTTCCACTGGTCTTGGCTTTGGCGCCATATCTGCGATAGTACCTGCAATAAAAACAATGTTAGTGGGGTTGAATGAATAAGGATGAAGGTGACGGAGGAGTAATGGAGGCGTAAGAGGTAAATTTTTCTGGTGCAATGGACGAATGGTGAATGAAGGGGGAAAATGGTAGTTTTATTTAAAAATGGGGTCGGTTGGGCACGGGAGACAGGTCAGCAGGATAGCGGGATGATTATCCCATAATAAATGGACAACGGCCCACTTGGGGTGAGGTGGCAGGTGATGGTGGCCAAAACATACGGACGGGTGACGTGGAAACTAGTGATTGGAGGTAAAAGTCGCAACAAGGGGTTGGTCATGATTGGAAAGGGTAAGGTACTGACAGCAGGGACTGACATCAGTTATGGGATGAGACACACTCGGGAGAAAGTGGAACAAGTGGGAGATGACGTCCATGAGTGACGAGGGTTGTTAGATGGCAGATGGGGAAAGGGACTTCAGGATCAATAGGCTGATGCCACGTATGACCAGGGGCCTGCCAGAGGAGAATAACAAATCTGGACCCCCCCCTTTGGT
>SNQJ01S0050542.1:72697-87208 GCA_010110895.2 Picea sitchensis
GATGTGCGTCGATGTTATTACTGATTCCGGACCCCCCCCGGTTAAAAGTAGAATGGCTGGGGGGGTCCAGAATGCTCTGTGCATCGTAGATTTGGGCGCCACGATATGGAGCATCGAAAAGTGCATGGAACATAAACTCGGGAGAGGAGAAACATGAGTTGGAAAAACTTAGGATAAGTGTACTTTTATGGGTTTTTCCCAAACGTTTCACATAGACACCACCAAAGGACCTCGACCCAACTATTCTTTAGGCATTTGAGATATTGTGTAACATTTTTCATCCAACTAGTTTTATTGGGGTGAAACAAAATGAAGTAACTAGCCTACCTGCTAACCTATCTTCCTAGGACAATTAACCCAGATTAAACTGTTGGGTTAAGAAATTACTCTACCTCAGGGCTATTTGACCAGGATTAGACAGTCTGGTCAGATTTATTCACTAATCTAACCTAAGGGCTATCTGGCCAGGATTAGACAGTCTGGTCAGATTTATTCACTACCCTACCAACATTAAATTTAAAAAGAACTTGGCCATGCTTGAAAGGTATGGTCAAGTTACTATTATTGCATGGGGCTTTCATTTTAATTCTTTTATGCCCTCTTTTCTTTTTCTTCTTTTTCTTTTTTCTTTTCTTTTCTTTTCTTTTTCTTTTTTCTCTTCTTTTCTCAAATTATTTGCAGAATGAAAAATCATTTGTCAACAAAAATACTAGAAACAGATAATATCTCAGTCACCAGTTGATCCCCTAATTTATAGGGTGATAACATAACCTTTACAAGTCCAAAAAAGTGATAAGACTCTACTTGGTTGTGTTCTCATTGATTTACAATAATGAGAGCGAACAAATATTGAGCTCGAGGTTTTTCCTGAAAAACCCAAAAAGTATCTATACATGCAAAAAGTGTAAACACAAACCAAGAAGCATATCTGTGTTCCATCGTTTCCACTCCTAGGTTTCTCATCTATGAAAAATCAAACACTTGCGATGTCATTAGGACTTTAGGGTTTAGGTGAAACACATAAAATAATATAAAATATAAATGGAAAAGTGAAAAAGTTAATAAATATAGGTAAAAATGTCTTTTTACCATTCCATTATTATTCCACACAAACCTTGTTCTAAAACCCCCATTTTACAGTTGATCATTAGATGAATAGTCTCCACTGAATAGGTAATATTCTTGTCCTCTTCACTTTCCATGGATTAATTTTTGTTTTTATTGGTTAAAAGTAGATTTTTGGGCTGAATTTGTGAGGGTATTTGCACGTGGAGGTCACCACAGACACCTTATATCGTTCCCTGCAAGGATCCAGGGTCGCCACAAGTGGCCCTATCACTGGCCTATAGTGATCCCACACTGTGTGGATTCCTTCGCCTGTGGTGTGCACAACTCAAAAACTTCTTAAGAGATGTTTATTGAATAAAAAATCTCTAGGGAGTGTTATTGGGAAAAACACCCTACGGACTAGCAAATAGAGTTCAGACTTTGCATGCAGATATGCCCGAATAGAAATTACTTTCTACCTTCATCCCTAGATTTAAATCCCCTTTTCTCAGTAAATGCATGAAATATCAACCTACCTCGTTACTGGCATTTGATGTCGATCCTTCGTTGTGCTTGATTACTTGTTCACAAAGCTACTTTCAAATATGACCTGCATTCAAGACAAGCAACAACTATGCATGCATGCTACTTCCATACTAATGGGTTAGAAATCAAACATAAACTAATCAAACTATAAAAAGTTCATGAATTGGGATAGGAAAATCTTTCTCTTTATTACTTAAAATGAGTCAACTTACAAAATTTGAGACCGACCACTGCTCCTTGAACCTGATCCTGGGCTCCTCTTCTTCTATCCTTCAACTACTTTTCTTTAAATCTCCTTTGGCATTAGGAAAGGCTAAAGGGTTGGGACAATGGAATACGTAAATGGGCAGAGTTTCTTTGCTATATTTTTTCCTCCTCCAAAGGGTACCCCTACCCCTTCTTTTATAGGCTAGAAGGAGCTAGGTTTTTGGATGAACCCTCGACCATGCATGGATGGGAGTTTCAGTTAACTCACCCATAGATTTTTGTTCCATCGACAACTTTCCTTTTTTCATGATTTTGTAGGTACACGTGGGCTGTTGTGAGTCATCTAACATGTACATTCATGCAGTAATGGGTTAGGGCGCATGGGCCTTTACACAAGAGGATTTTCAAAGAATTGTTCAGCATATTTTTTGGCAAAGAAGGGATATGAGTTGGCATGATGCCAGGTAAGCATGTGTGGTACAATTTAGGGTTATAACAGATGCCCCCTAATGTGTGAGGTTAGAAGAGCATCTGATGGCCGAAATACATTACCAATCTTTACTGATGTCCCGAACGATTGAGCCCAAGGATCAGGAACCAGGAGGTGTCATCTGCAAAATAACAAATGTCTCACCGAGGCGGGCATACCCATGCTTGAGATAAAATTGAACCATGGCTACGAATCAAATACACTGTAGATCCATGTGAAATAACTATAAAGAGTAGCCGCGAATAATACACAGTGGAGCTACATCTCCAAATCAAAAAGATATACATATAGAGTATCCATCTTCCAGAAGCTGATTCGGCCTGATGGCTGGACTAAAGAGCTCGAGAAACAACTTCAAAATCTTCCAAAACTTGAGTAGGAGTGTAATATGAGTGTACGACTGCACTACCCAGAGGTCTTCGATGGCTCGTTGGTCATGGACTTGATAATCTTGATGATCGGACTAAAGGCTTCAGTGATTTCAAACAAGGACTTGATTGGATGTTCAGGATGGCCAGGTATGCAGACAAGAGACATTTTGTAGAGGGGCCGGCTCAAGCTTAGTGACAAACTTCCCTTGGACAATAGCATGACAAGTGATGAGACTTAGGCAGCATATATGCTAATCATAAGTCTATGAAGCAGGAGGCAATGCAAACTCTCCATATGTTTGGAAGAATAACCAAACAGTGGAGGACACAACTCTATATAGCGAGAAAAGATTCCTAAGGTCATACTAAATCCCATAGTTTGATGATAAAATGGATATATGTGCTTTATCCAAGGGCAACTCATTATGCTGCCAATAAAGAAAATACTTTTCCCCTCCTCTTTTTGGGGTATATTTGATTTTTTTGTTCTTTTTGATAATTTTGGAAAAAAAATAAAGGAATATTGCGTTACAATGGAGGAATGAGTACTGCAAACATACAAGCTCAAGGCACAAGGATAAGACTAATGTTCTGGTAAAATGATACTCGGGAAAAATCCCCCGGTGGCCAAAGGTGTTAAGACGCAGAAGCAAACTGTCACAAGGCTAGTGGATAAGGTATGCAAATGCAGTTGATAAAACACACAATGGTAACATCCTTCGATGTAAGTTTAACGAGCCCAAAGAAGGTAAGCTCAGTGGTTTTTCATATTTAGAGAGTCTGAAAAAACATAAAAGGAGACTCCATTGAGGTACCTTTTTTGAAGATAGTCTAGTCGGTTTGAAAAAGGGATAAACTAGCATCGATTAGACGTCGATTCAAAACCATTTTAATGTGTGTGACAAGGACAAGATCACTTGGCTATTTTTTCACTTTTAAGGAGTCTGAAAAAAGATTAACTATGGACTCCGTCAGGAATATTCTTCTGGAACAATTTAACGAGTGTGAAAGAATAAGGTCACTCGACAATCTTTTCAATTTTAGGGAGTCTAAAAAGAGATTAACTATGGACTCTGTGGGGGTTTCTTTTTCATAAGTTTAGTCCCTCAAGCCCAAAAAAGGGATAAAATAATACCTGAGAGTACTCTTCTAAAGAATGGAAATTCGATAGAGTATACCTTTGTTCGTACAGTTGATCGTCCGGACCGAAAAAGGGGTAAACTACCACCGGACAGATGTGACTTCAAATTTCATTTTAACGAGCGTGAAAGGCCACAAGATCGCTCGACAATATTTTCATTTTTAGAGGGTCTGAAAAGGGCTTAAAAGGAGACCCGTTTCTTTTTGGGAGTCCTGAGGGTGAGACAAAGAGAGAACAAGAATCATGCAAATGAGGTTAAAACTCATATTCAGGAAAGACTATAAGAACTCCCGAGCCTACAGTGTTTTAGAGATGGCATGGACACCATAATACAACCAGGACCTACCTAGGGCATCCATGTTCTGGTAAGCTATTCCGCCAAGTTGTGACACTTCTAAAGTAGATATGATGGTTATGTGTCACAACCTGATGGGATCAATCCTATAGCAAAGGAAAAATACAACGAGATGCAAAAGTTGGGGTGATAACCTAACCTATATGCTCAAATTGGTTCTTGTAAAAAAAATTATGGACCGTCAAAATTTTCTCAAAACTCAAAAAAAGTGTCACAATACCCGATCAAATCCCTCCCCTATAACTCCTGAATCACTCTAAATGGATTTTGGTATAAAGAAACTGATAAGGGAGGCCAAAAAAATGACAAAAAGAGGCCAAAATGTCTATAAATAGAAGCTGGCAGCTCATTATCACCATTGCTAATTTGGAAATTGACTCTGGAGCCAAAAGACCCCCTTTGCTAAAAACGGTGATTCTGAGAGCTACAGTGGATGAAACCAACTTCCGCTTGGACCAAGTAAGTACAAACTCCCTTATCTAGCTATTCAATTCTTCAATTTTGTCTTTAATTTCATTTTTTGGGTGGGCGTAGACCTTAAAAAAGTCGGCCCTAGGTACACGTGGGCTGTCTCTGGATAGGCCGCGTGTACACTCAGGCAGAGTAAAGGTTGCCCATGTGTACACGTGACTGTCACCTCTACAACTCGCATGGAATGCCCCTTTGTAGAAAAAAGAATTGAAAGGCAAGTGTTAACCCTCCTTAACCTTGTTGTGTTGGCAGGATGTATGTCCAGTGGAGGGAAAGGGAGCATGAAGCAATCAATGAGTTGGTTGTGGGAGATCTGAATGTCATGGACGTGTTGATGCAATGCGGTTTACTGAATTTATTTCTGTGTCCATTTATGCATGCACAACCAAGGCTACTGAATACCTTGATTGACTACTGGCACCCTGATGCAGAGGCCTTTATGTTAGAGGGGCAATCACTGGTGCCCACCACTGAGGATATCTATTTTTTGACTGGCCTTTCAAGGAGAGGGGAACCAGTGAACTTCAGGATGTTTCCCGCGGGACTGAGTAAGATATCGAAACTGATAACTGAGCACTGTGAGGCTGGGACTGATCGTGTGGGCTCCCAGGTACCTATTAGTAAGATTACTAACCTATCGCTATAGGCAATATTATTACTGATTGGGTGGATTATCAGTTCTATAGCCTTGCATCAGGCTTCTCACGCATAGATGAGCTGTGCGATCCAGTTCTTGAATGCACATATTTTTGACTGGAGTACCACATTACTGGAGTGAATGAAGAGGCATATGATAGATTGACGACAACAGAAACAAAGGAATTTCTGGTTCGGGACGATCTTGTGTTCATTTTTCTTTGAGAGAGTTCCAAGCTTTAGCCCTCGGAAAGTAGTACGAGGACATCAGGCCTCATTTCCTGCAGTGTGTAGATGGGCAGTATTACTACTGCGACAGGGTGGTGGAAGGAGCAATGAGTCCTTTGATGATGAATTCTTTGCGTGGCTATCACGACAGATCCCTGTGATCAAGGATTACCCATATGCAGGGATAGATTTTTCTAGAGATCCTGAGATACCCGTGTCTCCAGGTGAGGAGCGAGGGGATATGGGTAAGTCTCCACCTTTGTAGTTTTTTTGTTTGCATATGTAATTTTTATGTCATTTTTGTGATATATATTATTTTTTTTGTATGCTAGAGTATTTGATGGGTAAACGTTTGTTGCATGCAGATGTGGGACCTGTGTGACCTGTCAATTACTCACGAAATAGGCATCTTCCTCAGCTAGAAGTCGCAACTACCATCGCCGGAGGAGGAGCAGTAGCAGGGAACCTCCTAGCCGGGGAGGCTGAGAGAGTCCTTAGATGAGTTGAGCGGAAATTCACTACACTCACTCGCACAGTCCCGATGGCAGAGATAGAGGACCTGCCGCCATTCATGCAACCTCATGTAGTGGGGGCACCTTGGACGTGGGTTCGATTGTTTAGGCATTTAGTCCATGTTGTGGACTATTATAACAGGGCCCATAGGCCCTAAACCTATTTAGACTTTTTACGTTCCATGAGCACTTACTTGTATATATGTTTTGAGGGCATAAGCCCTGTGACTCGTTATTAGTCCCATTTTTTAGGCGATTGTGTCNGTTTTTTTGATATTTTGTGTCGTATGGATCATGTGTGAAAAAATGTATTTACATTCTTATGTCAATGTTCTTTCATATGCATGCAATATGCCAATCTAAAATTTGATTAGCTAGAGTATCTGTAATTTGGTTTAATCTCCTAGGAACATGAAAATATGTAATATAATCAAAGTTTCAATCTAAGAGACGTACCCTAAGGAATCGTCAGTGTAAAGTTGGATCATGAACCCGGTATACTCTGTTTAGCTGTGACACAACCAGTTGAGCGTCGAGATAGACCCAAAGATGAGAGATACCCAATGACAAGGCGTCATGAAGAAACTCAATAACTGCACTATACTCAGCGACATTATTTGTGGTGTCACCTAATAATATACCTCCGAAAGATAACAACTGGCCCTGAGGTGTAAATATTACCCAAGTTGCGGAGGCAAGCCTCTGCATGTGCCGACTAGCACCAGGGATGATTTTAGGGGCTAAATTTCTCTCATGGGATAATTTTCCATGGTTTTTCCAAAAATAAGATTCATTATTTTAAAAATGATTCGCCCAAATTCTATAGGATAAAATTAATATACCTCAAAAATCGCCAAAATTTTATAAAAACTATATAAAATCCTTAGAAATTTGAATATTTTTACAAAAATATCGCCAATGATTTATAGTTGGAATATGAAGGATTAGTAAGATTCGCCAAGGTTTTTACATTTTAAAATAAATTTCCATCCTTAAAATCATCCCTGACTAGCACCATCTGCATACCCAATGAACACCTCGGAATCACTTGACATCTGCCATATTGACAAAAGATAACATCAATGACATGTCCGTAACACTTAAAAGAAACTAAAAGGTAATAATACAAAGACTATACATATGTTACAAAAATTTACCCACAGTGACCTATCTATGAGTAATACTTCTTGAGGTAGAGCCCATTTATAGGCTCTGCCAAAGAATTCCCTTCAAAATCAACCAAACGATAAGTGCCCTTTTTTAATACCTCTTTTATGATGAAGGGTACGAACCACATGGGTTGAAATTTTCCTTCCCCCAGGGGGTCCTTATCTTGGTCATAGACCAGGACAAGGTCGCCTTCAGAGAAAATCCGAGGATGAATGGACCTATCATGCTGACACTTGACCTTATGTTTGTGAGCCTCATTGGCTAGGGCTGCATCGCGACACTTCTCATTGAGATACTCAAGGTGTACTAACCATTCTTCAAGTGGAGAAGTGTCTGGCAATAATTGTATTGCCAATTTTAGAGATGGGATCTGACATTCGATGGGAAAGACTGCCTCCAGCCTGTAAACGAGTTGAAAAGGTGAGAAACTGGTTGCAGTCTTAACAGATGTTCAGTAAGCCCATAATGTCGAGTATAACATAAAATGCCAATTTGACTTGGCTGAGTTGATAGTTCGTTGTAGAATAGTCTTAAGAGTTTTGTTTACATCTTCCACCTGCCCATTGGCTTGGGGGTAGTAAGGTGATGAATGCTCTTGCTATACCCCAAGATTTGATGTTAATTTGGTCATCATTTGGTTCTGAAAGTGACTGCCATGGTTAGTGACAATCTCTCTTGGGACGCCGAACCTTTCTATGATCTGGTTGAATAAGAAGAAAGTTGCAGTCTATCCGTCATATTTAAATGTTGGCATATATTTGACCCACTTAGTGAAGTAGTCGAAAACTACGATGATATAGTGGTGCCCCCTTGTTGATGGGGGGTTGCAAGTAGTGTAGTCAATCCCCCACTTAGTGAAGGGACCAACTGTGATGATAGGAAACATAGGAGCGATATGTGACCTCATCTTCCGAGAGAAGATTTGGCATGGATGGCACTTCTTGACTGATTCGATACAATCCTTGATAAGTGTTGGCCAGAAGTAACCTGCTCGTAGAATCTTTTGGGTTGTTGCTAACCTAGAAAAATAACCACCACAAGCTCTGGTATGGAAATCGTTGAGCACGATGATTGCCTCCTCATGTGTGAGACATCGATGTAAAACACAGTCTACACCTCTTCGATACAACGTATCATCGAGTATGAGATAATTATTAGCCTGATGGTGTATCCACCGACGCTCATCACGAGAAGCAGAGGTGGGGCACTTCAAAGTCTGGATATAGATAAGTATATCTCCATACCATGGATTTGAAGATGTAATCAAAAACATATCTCCCTGGATAGGTGATTCCTTAGCCACAACGTCACCTGACTCAACTGGAAGTTCTGAAATAAGCTCTGTAAAGACCATTGACTTTTTGGACTTTGCTGAAATGAAGTCTAAGTCAAATTCTTGGAGGATCACTATCCATATACTGATTTTTCCGCCTATAACTCATCGTGTCAACATGTACTGGAATGGATTCATGACATCAATGATGGTGGTCTTGCGAAACAGAACATAGTGACGGAACCATTGAACAACATGAACTGCTGCCAACGCAAGTTTTTCGATATGAGAATAATTGAGTTCCAGTCCTATGAGGCCTCGGCTCAGGTAATAGATCACATATTCTGAGAACGAATCATCTTCCTGGACTAAAACCATGCCAATGGTTGACTCTACGGCAGCTAGATATACTAAGAAATATTTGTTATAGTTAGGTGGCCTTAGCAAAGGTGCAGTTGTGAGGGCGTGTTTTAATGCGTCGAAAGAGCATTGAGTGGCTTCGTCCCAGAAAAAAGGAATGTCTTTCTTTAGTAAACACATAAAGCCCTTGGTGATTTCGGCATAGTTGTCGATGAAGCATCGTAAAAATTTCGCCTTGCCTTGTAGACTCTGAAGTTGTAGGATTGTGCGTGGGGGGGGCAACTGGATTATTGCCTCCACCTTAAGAGGATTAACCATGATCCCTGTTGTTGATATGATGAAACCTAACAAACATCCTGACGTTACACAGAAGATACACTTGTTTGGATTCAAGCGAATCCTAAAGTAGCGACAACGTTCGAAGATTAGTCTAAGGTGTATGGCATGATTCGTTCTCTTGTGAGAGCGTGATGCTAAATCATCTAGGTAGGCCTCGACTATATGCTTGAGGTCATGAAAATAAAAATACATGGCCTGCTAGAATGTGGCTCCAACATTTTTAAGGCCAAAAGGCATCTTACGATATGCGAATGTACCCCATGGAAAAATGAATGTCATTTTATGTTGGTCTTCGGGTTTGATTTGGATTTGATTATATCCCGAAAAACTGTTCATGAAAGAAAAGGCTTCACAACCAGCACATTCATCAATGATTTGGTCAATGAATGGTGTTGGAAAATTATCTTGGGGACATGCCTTGTTTAAATCATGGAAATCAGTACATACACGAATCGTGCCTTGTCTTTTATTGACTGACACAGGATTTGACACCCATTGAGTCAAATGGATAGGATAAATAAAACCTTCCTTTAGCAATTTCTCAACCTCAATCTTGATGGTTTCTTCTTTCTTGGGATTAACTGGATGAAGTTTCTGTCGAACAGGCTTGGCATTAGGATACATTGTGATTTCATGTTCAACTATTTTTGGATCGATACCTGGCATTTCCTCATAAGACCAGGAAAAAACGTCGCAGAATTCTTTGAAAAGATCCGTGTAAATTTGAATCTCTTTGGGGGAGCAATCCACTCCGACGAAGACATTCTCCATGATGCCAGGGTTTTGGGAGATGTTAATTGGTATAGTGTCAGTGATATTCACCATATTTCCCTCAGCATAAATTTCATGTGTAGCTAAGAGATTAATAGGACACGAATGATCTCCCGTCATGGTAACGATGAATTGTCCTGCTTTGATTCAGCTTAATTCTAGGAGAAAATATGATCTGTGATGAATATATTCCCAAGGTTTGTCCAGACTAGTCATTGCTTCGATTACTACTTCATCAGAAGGCAAGACTAAGTCTAAAGAATCGACATTAGCGAGAGAACCCTGAGCCCAAATAGGCTCTAGAAGTGGATCTAACTCTTGTGTAGGAATCAAATCAGGGTAAGCTAAAGCTTGTTGGACTAAAGAGTACGCTACTTCAGTGGCAGACAAGGGCATGGACATGCCTGGGTGCCCTATCTCATCCATCGTGGCTGATGGGGAAGGAATAATCCAAGGATCCTCAAAGTAAGTCGTGCGGAACAACGAAACTTGAAAAATCTCAACCTTATGGTGATTAGATATAAATTTGATATCTCCGTGAGGAGGTGGGTAATTGAAGGTACTCATAAAGGATGGGAACAAACCAACTCCTACGTTAATGACACCTGGTTGAGGATTATCAATCATCGGGACCATGGATGCCCCCAAAGCTGGGTCAGGTCTGGAGAAAGACAATTGATCGATGGTCACTATCCAGCCCTCGTGTGGAAACAACAAGACTCGGAAAAATTTAGCAACCACAGCTTGCATAGCATAAGTCCAACTCCGTCCTAACAAGAGGTTATAGTCAAGGGGAGCATCGACTACCTCTACTTCGACACACATGGTTTTCCCTCCTAACTGCATAGGGAAAGAAGGAATGATGCCATGTGGTCAGAATGAATGACCGTCGAAAGCAGTGAGGAGAGTAGGTGATGGAGACAAAACAGACTGTCCAATGGCCTTCCAACATGCTAACGACATAACACATGTAGAGGCATCCTCGTCGACCACCGTGCGGAAGATATTCTGAGTCAAAGTTTTCATGGGATGAGCCACTACTATCTAAAACGCTACGTGGTAAGGCAGACGAGGTTTTAAGTAGGTTGTATCTAACATGATGCTACCCAGATTACAAGTCTCAGTAGAGCCCAAAGAGGTTAACAAGGCTTTCCTATGAGTAGGGAATATTTGGAGGACCTCCAAAGTAGACATCGCACAAGGGGTTTGTGATAAATCTTACACCATAGAGTAATTCTGGGTGGCCCTTGCGTTTGGTTTGTGAGAATCTTTTTTAAATTCACCCTTTGGAATTCGTGTCATTGTTTCTCCCAACGTCTTCTCAATCTGTAGAGGAAGAGATGGGAGATCATCTTCTTTACCCTTCTCAGAAGCGCTTGGTTTACTATAATCGTGCACTCTAGTTGATATGAAATCATCACCCCTAACCATATATACGTTTATGGATGAGGGATTGTTTGGAGGCAGGAAGGTTTCTTGGTTGCCCCCTTCTATTCTTGTAGAGGCTTCAGTTAGATTTTGCCCATGTTGAAAGGGATTAGTCAACACTGCTTGTTGTTGCTGTGTGGCAAACTTTTGGGCCTCTTCAAGTTGAGGACAAAGATGGGTCAAGTGGTCTTCCACGCACAAGTTGCATGGATACCTTGCCTTCCATTTTTCCGTGTTGTCCTCGCCATCATTATCAGTGAGTTTTTTATCCCCCTTACCCTTATTTCACTATTTTTTCTTCCCTTCAGGCTGTTGGGTGGCCTTTGGGTTAGTCGACTGCACGGTGTGTACTTTCGACGTTTGGGTAGGGAGAGCAGCCAAAGGAGTAGTTTGGCTAGCCGCTATGTGTTGTATGGATAACTGTTGCAACTACTTTGTCAATTGCTCAGCACGCTTGGTTTGTGTTGAACCAACAATGCCATCGGCATGTGGTCCATCTCTTTATCTAGTTTTATCTAGTATCGAACATGCCACATCTAGCAAGATGATGTATAATAAGCTAGACTGAGAATAGATGAGCTCAAACTGTTGAGCCCTCATGATGGTATCTTCTTCGAAGAAAACTCTGGATGTCGCTACGTCTTTGGATAATTGTGGGACCAAATACTTAAGGAACCACTCAAGCAGGAATGCTGGTGGGACTGGTACCTTGATTAAACTCTTCCAGCGTCTCCACTCTCGGATATGATCAGAGATATGGTCCGTTGTTGTCTGTTCGAAATTGGCGAGCAGCTCCATGTCAGCATCGTATCTCATAGGTAACTGGAAATGGTTAAGGAAGGCCATCGCCGGTTCGCCAAAAGAAGAGTATCTTGAGCGATCGAGCTCGATGTACCATTTCACGGCACTCCCAATGAGAGTACATTGAAACAATCACAACTGTATGGAGTCATGTTTCAATGAGTTAGATGAGCACCAAAGATGAAAGGTAGTCACATGATCACCTGGATCTTCATTAGGCTTGGCCTTGAACTTTGGAATGTCCGAAGGAAACTTCGTCAGCATAGGAGGCCAACGCGGATCATGACAAATAGGATCATTCAACAACCTTGTCAAATATAACAAGTGTAAAGTTGTTAGGAATGATAGTTTGGGTTGCTACTGATAACCTGGGAAAAAGGGTCCTGGAGTTTGAATGGCACCAGGTTTCCAGGAAAAGTTTGGTTGCTGGACCAGATTCTAGTAGAAACCATAGGCCTGGCCAGCGTAAGGTTTTTTCATCTGTGGAGACATCATTGGCTGATTTCCCAAAAAATACATAGAGTGTTGGGCATGCATTGTATTCGAAGGACTTTGGGAAGGATTACCCCATGCTGGTCCCATGGGGATAGGCATAGTAGTATGTCCGGGGTTCCATTGATTTTGGAAAGAATTACCCCAGAATGACATTTTGGAGGAGGGGACAAATCCTTGCCCTGAATTCCAAGGTCCTGTTATGTGTGCCCCCTGTGCAGGAATAGTACCCTGTGCAGGACTAGATTGTCAAAAAATGGGTTTTCCCCCATTTGGGAAAGTGGTTGATGAGAATGTGTTGTTACCAAATGTTTTGTTCCAAGAAAATGGTGTCGAACCTACCAGCATACTGTGCGAAGGTGGTCCCTGACTCCCCGCTCCAAATAAACTATTGTGTGTAGGCTTCCCGACGGGTTGCTGATGCAAACCACCAAGTGAAGGGGATGAAGGAGGGATATGACCTCCTGCATAAGGAAAAAAATTAAAAGGGATAGGAATGCCCCCCAAGTGACCTTGCAGAGGAGTGCTAGAGCTCCCTACCCGCAGACCCAAAGTCTATAAAGTGGAGTAGGTTAGTACAAGACTTGTACCTGAACTAGGCATACCGTATGAGAACGGAGGGCCTGTCGCACTAGGTGTGAAGGGGGTTGTGTCTGCCACCATAGATGGGTTCAGTCCCCTATGTGACATAGTTGCAGCCAAGATCATGGTGGCTCGGACCGACGATGGTAGGTTAGGATATGAATCTCTTGTGGTGACAACCATGGTGGGAATTGAAGAATTCCTAGAAGAAGTAACAACATTTGTTTCCATTGTTGTGTGAGGCACTGTCTGGCGTTTGTGAAATTGGATTGGTACAATAAACGGTGCCAAGATATCAGTTATTGGGGTTTCAACCGAGCCAAGAGTGGTTGCTTCAAGGTTCAAAATGGTTGATTCCTCTAGGGTTTGTTCGGGTACAATGGTTTGTAACCCGGTCGCTTCAAAAGACCCTTGTTGGTCTAGCTTCTGCCTTAATGGTGGCGGGGGTGGCTCCAGTGTAACCGGAGGCAAGCCAAGCAGCCTTCGTGACCGGCAGAGCTTGGGATCCTCCACTGTGTGAGAAGATCCAAGACACTCTAAGGTAGTCTAAACATTCAAAAGTAACAAACACTAGAAAAGAAGTCCCTAAGAGATAAGACAAGCAAACACTAAATTATTTGGAAGAACAGTTACAACAACCAACACTAGAGCAACTTACCAGTGCAAGTGCAACTCGAACACAGAAGCACCCTCCGGGTATACTCTAAAAAGCGTGGCCCGATGTCTATCCTAGGTACCATGGTATTCCCCCATAGTCACCTGTGTATGTCCCTAAAAAGATTGGCAACTAGGTTGCCAACACACGAACAGTCACCAGGCGGGTACAGTTGAAATTTGGGTAGACCACAATGAGCAGGGTATCGAGCCCAAAGCCTATCAAGGGTATCAAGAGAAAATGGTCCGGAAGACAACTGAGGACCTCTAATGGATTCGAGACCCATGAAGCCCCATGGAAAATGCAAATGAAGGAATCCCAAAACAAGCCCTCTATATGTGTTCTCCACTACAATTGGTCCGACTTTGGAGGGGTTATCTCCACTACCTTTCCGCACGCGACCTCGTGTTTATCCCCTGTGTTAGAGGGGGGTCCCAGATAAATTCCATGAAAATGGACTTAGACACTCCCTATCTTAGACTCCAATGTTTGGTTTTGAATGGCCTTGAAGAGTTTCCTCTCCAGCCTAATCCAAGGCCCTAGTCCTGAACTAGTTTGTGAACCCTACAAACATAAAAGTCTAGTAGATTTTAAAATTAGTGTTTATTTTATGGATTTGTCTTACGTCAAGGGGTA
>SNQJ01S0050542.1:87218-107621 GCA_010110895.2 Picea sitchensis
GATGGAAACAAAACTTTTACTAAATGCAAAATTTCAACAACTTTTCACAAAGAAAGATTTTTTATTTTTCTAAGATTTTGGACATCAAACTCAAAGGAATTTCACTCGACTACGAGCTACTTATGATCTAAGTGAACTGCAAAAACTTATGAAATAAAAGACTTCTCCCTAGCTAATGATGCAGAAACACACTCTTCAACCAAAGAAGAAAACAGAAAGAGATTTTTTTATTTATTTAAGTGCTAGTAAAGCAAGAAAGGGAAAATACCGACAAGCAAAAAACCAAGAAAAACAATTCTGGCCTAAAGCGTAGATCGCAAAGAAACAAATTAAAGAGTCACACAATGGAAATTGTAAAAACAATGACTCTCACGCTTGTCTAAAAAGCATAAGAAAACAAAAATTTTATTTTATTTATTTTTCTGACAACGTTTTAAATGAGAAAAAGCAAGCTAAGGATAAAAATAATACTAAGCTACTGATTGTTCAAACATAGATTCAAACACCTGAGAGGAATACCTCTTATCAAAGGAGGGGATGACTTCCCCACCCTGAACAAAAAGTAGCCTATACAAGCACGCGACTGTCACTAAACAGAACGCATGCGAACGCGTGATGAACAACAACAGAGGGCGTGTACATGCAGGTTGACCTTGTACATGCCACGTGTATATCTAAACTCTAAGGAAAAATATGAAAACAGATAGACCAAACCAGGAAGAGACCTCTGGTATTGATAACCAGGATCCCTTGAAGGCCTGGATACTCTTTCTAATAGAAAACCAAATAATGCAAGGAAAAATAATAAGGAAAAAAACAATCTGAGATAGGACTGTTAGCAAACAAGACTCCGAAAAAATTCTAGAAAACCCCCTGAGAATGTGTGATTCTGACAGGAAAGAGGAGGATTGCCTCTGAGGTTCTCTGAACTCCTATATGCTACTTCTATCTCTACATATAGTGTTCACACACAGGCTATAAGAGGATAGGGCACAGGTACACGTGTGCAAGCCTTGTGCAGGCCGCGTGTACCTCAGTGTGTGCCAAAAAACACAGTCAAGCAAAATTCAAGGAAAGATGGTATGCAAAACTAGACTCCCTGCTAACTCAGACCTTACAGAAATGAAAAGAAAATACAGGCAAGAAAAAAATAGTCTTTAAACTACCCAAAAACTAAATAAAAATTCTAGGAACCCTAAAGAGTATTCTCCCCAGTACGGTCACCAATTCTATTGTTGGAAAAAACACCCTACAGACTAGCAAATAGAGTTCAGACTTTGCATGAAGATATGATCGAATAGAAATTACTTTCTACCTTCATCCCTAGATTCAAATCCCCTTTTCTCAGTAAATGCATGGAAAGATCAACCTACCTCATTACCGACATTTGATGTCGATCCTCCGTTGTGCTTGATTACTTGCTCGCAATGCTCCTTTCAAAGATGACATGCATTCAAGACAAGCAACAACTATGAATGCATGCTACTTCCATACTAACGGGTTAGAAATCAAACATAAACTAATCAAACCATAGAAAGTTCATGAATTGGGACATGAAAAGCTTTCTCTTTATTACTTAAAATGAGTCAACTTACAAAAGTTGAGACCGGCCACCGCTCCTTGAACCTGATCCTGGGCTCCTCTTCTTCTGTCCTTCAACTGCTTTTATTTAAATCTCCTTTGGAATTAGGAAAGTCTAAAGGGTTGGGACAATAGAATACATATATGGGCAGAGTTTCTTTTCTATATTTTTTCCTCCTCCAAATGGTACCCCTACCCCTTCTTTTATAGGCTAGAAGGAGCTAGGTTTTTGGACGAACCCTCTGCCATGCATGGCTGGGAGTTTTAGTTAACTCACTCATAGATTTTTGTTTCATCGACAACTTTCCTTTTTTCATTCTTTTGTAGGTACACGCGGGTTGTTGTGAGTCAGCCAGCGTGTACATGCGTGCAGTAATGGATTGGGGCGCATGGGCCTTTACACAAGAGGATTTTCAAAGAGTTGTTTAGTAGATTTTTTGACAAAGAAGGGATATGAGTTGGCCGGATGCCAGATAAGCATGTGTGGTGCAATTTAGGGTTATAAAATGGAGGGAAATAAAGATGCTAATATCTCCTTGTGGTTCCAATGCAAGTTTTTGACGGTCAAAATGTTGGAATGGAGGGAGAGAGAGAATGAGGATGAGGATTACTTGACTGGGAATGAACCAGGAATGGTTAATTCCCTCTGACAGTGTGGGATGCTAAAATTATTCAAGATCCAGGGCATGAGGGCCCAGTTGAGGTTTCTCGAATATTTATTCCACATGTGGGATGTGTACTAGAAATTATTTTGTGTAGCAGCCCACATACTCACTCTATATATCGAGGATATATATTTTTTGATGGGGTTGTCTCTCTATGGATCCCATGTGACAATGACACGAAGCACAGGTGTCAGTTTTCCGATGAATGAGTACATTCATCAATATTGTGTACCAGAGGCTGAGAGACATAGAGACAAGGTCGGTATTAGGGATGTCTGAGACTTACCCCTACGGACCATGATTTTCACCATCTCACACATGGCGGGGAGTGAATCTCTACATATGGATCTTCAGAGCTACTTTAATTATGCAGTGAAGTGCATGGAGCCCCAAGTCTATAACTGGTGTGACGAGGTTCTTAGGAGCATGAAAAAAAAGTTGACCAAGTGTAGGAAAGGTGACCTGAAACAATTCAGATACGGGTCGATTTTGGTGTCCTTCTTCCTGGGGAGGGTGTCACACTTGCACCTATAGGTAGAGTGGGGCAAAATTTCCCCACAAGATCCAAGAATGAAAAGTTGGTGTCATCTCATGGCTTGGCATGTGATGGTCCTATCATCAAATATAATGATGTGTTCTTCGATTAGTTGAGGCCCCAGATTCTTATGGTAGATGACTATGCATATGTCAGCTTGGAATTTATAGGTTATCTAGACTTGGTTCTACTTGAAGGTTCTTAGTGGGGGAACATAGGTAAGAAGCACATTTTGTTCTTATAATATTTTTTTAATTTTTAATATGAAATGTTTTTATGTTCTTTATCCGGTGACTAATCAAAAATATCTTTGGTGATGTAGACGTGGGACCTCAACGAACTCCAGGTTCATCCCAGATCCATAGGAGAGGGGAGAGAGTCGAGGTATTATGATTATTCATTGCTAACTACAAGGCTATTGAACAAAACTTGGAGGGGATGATGATGGACATCCCAGATGTTTCTATTGACAACGTCCTGAGGCATTATAAACTCTATACAGTGGGATTCTCTACTTCCATTGGTCGACTACTCCATAGAGTAGCATAGGCAGTCTCATGTTATAGAAAGCAACATCCTTGATTCTATATTTTTATATGAATCCATGTGCTTCACATTTTGATATTTTGGTGTTTGGACAAAAACACGTTTTGTAAAACTTTTATTGTTATATATATATGAGGCTTCTATCGGATTACTTTCTTTATATACAAAATGTGATTGGATTTATAAGTGTCTCAAATTTATGTCTAACACATAATTAGCTAATTCATCTATTAATGTATTTAGACATGTAGGAATGTTTTGATATTCAATCTAATCAAAATGACGCTCTAAGAGGTGAATTCGTAAATATACCCTTAACAAAGTAGAACTTCATATAGCATATAAATTACTCAATTGTAGTACTACTAACCGTGAATCGAGTCCTATGACAAGATGATGGATTCCAAGTGAAACAAAGTTAGCCAAAAATTCGATGACTTCATTTTATTCCGCGATATTGTTAGTCCGTAGGTGCATAGATTTCCAAAGCAACAGGTGCTAAGTTATGAGTACTACGACTAGTGCCGTTGACGATGAAAATATAGGGAAGAAAACACACCAACATATGGAAACCAAGCACAATGCAAGGTAAGATGCTGGGGATTGAAACCAAACAAAAACAAAACACATAAAAGTAGCACACAAGAGTATGATACAGTAGAAATACAAGCACTCATGCAAAAATGACTTAAGCATAGTACTTCTTCAAGTAAATCCCATTCCTGGGTTCACTCAAAGGAATACCATAATAATCCACTAACTTGTAAGATCCCTTATCCAACACTCGTTTGACAATATAAGGGCCTCGACACATAGCTTTGAATTTTCCGTCCCCTAGTAAATAAAAATCTTATTCATAGAGGAGAACTAAATCACCTTCAGAAAAAACACGTGGCTTGACATGTTTGTCATATTGGGATTTAATATGTTTTTTTTGAGTTTCAATAAACAGGGAGACATCACGACGGGTTTCATCTAATTACATTCGGTACAATAGACGTTCCTCTTCAGTAGAGGTGTTTGGGAGAATTTCAACGGCTAGTTTCAAAGATGGTATCTCACATTTAATCGGAAAAAAAACTTCGATAGCATAAACTAACTAGAAAGGTATGAACCCGGTGGTAGACTTGATGGATGTCTGGTAGGCCCATAATGTTGAAAACAACATCGTGTGCCAACTTGTCTTATGAATTCCTATCATATGTCGAAGCATAGTAATAAGGACTTTGTTTATCGCTTCAACCTATCCATTGGCCTGTGGATAATAGGGGGTTGAGTTTTCATGACGAAGACCCAACTTTTCAGTAAGCTCAAACATCATGAAATTTCTAAAATTTCTACCATGATCAGTAACGATAGCTTGGGGGACACCAAACTGAGTAATGATGTGATTGAATATGAACAATGTTGCAGTTTTACCAATGTTATCAAAAGTAGGCATCGCCTCGGCCCATTTAGTGAAATAATCGACAATTATAATGATGTATCCATGCCCCCCGACCAAGTGAGGGTTATATGTCATGAAGTCAATGCCCAATTTTGCGAAGGGACCAACAAAAACTACAGGGTGTAAAGGAGTAGGAGAAGATCTTATTTTGTTGTTATCAGTTTGGCAAACATATCATTTCTGGATAGTCATAATGCAATCCTTGAAACGTGAGGGCCAACAATACCTTGCTTGCAAGACCTTTTGGGAAGTGTCATACCCATACATATGACCACCACATGCTCCAGAGTGATAGTCATTCAAAGATTTCTCAACCTCATTGTAGGTGAAACATCGTCGGAAAATAGATTCAACACCACAGCGATAAAGAGTGTCATCGAGAATGATGTATTGATAGGCTTGATACTGTATATGATGATGGTCCGTACTAGAAAGGTCTAGCCAGAAAGTTTGAGTCTGGAGATAGATGATAATATCTTCGTATGAAACGTCATCAGAACTGATCAGAAAATAGGATTCGTCAGGTAAGGAATCCTCTTCCACATTTGTTGTCTCAGTTGAGGGAAGGTCACATATCAATTTGGAAAAAAACAAATATTTATTAGACTTAGCGCGTTCGAATTCTAAGTCAAACTTCTGGAGAATCACTATCCATTTAGATTACTTTCCCCCTAGCAATTTTCAAGTGAGGATATGTTGCATGGGGTTGCAATCAGAAATAACAGTGGTCCTGCGTAATAAGATATAATGACAAAAACATTGGACAACTTGAAAATCCACCAAGACCAGTTTCTCCACATGTAGGTATTTGGCTTCGGTGGTCATGAGACTCCGAATTAAATAGTAAATTACATGTTCATCGTGTGAATCATATTCTTGGACTAAAACCATGGCAATGGTAAAGTTTGAAGTAGCACAATAGAGGAAATAGTCTCAACTATAATCCGATGGGGAAAGCAGTGGTGTACGGGTTAAGGAAAGTTTCAAAGCTTCAAAGGATTTGTTGGAAATATCATCCCATACAAACTCGTAACCTTTATTCAATAGTCAAGTAAATCCCTACGTTAACTCAACATAATTTGGAATGAATCGACACAAAAAGTTTGCCTTCCCTTGAAAACTTTGAAGTTGGTGTTGGGCTTAAGATATACCATGTAAATCAACATTTAATTGTCAACCCGAGGAGGTAGACTTACAAGAACCAACACTGTATGTGCAGGCTTGAAGAGAGAGTTTGTTCAATGATTGTAATCTACTCCTTGAATTCATGAAAGAAACTACTGAAAGAATTTATGCTAATCTACCCTATCCTGTACATGTTCTGTACCAATCCTGCACTAGTTCTATACTAACTCACATAATGTGTTTTAAGCATATGAACGATCTACTGAGAAAACTGATGACAAAAATATTTCAACTCTGCTACTTATTAATCCATAATCATCATAAGAAAATCAACAACATCTATTGAAATCGAATGAAACCTTCCTAATTAACGAGATATTCAAAATAGTTCCATAACTTCACAACTGCTACTTTTGCAATATTAAATTAATGAGCAATTTGAAAATGAAAATTGAATCATACTTCTCATGAAAGATAATGCTCAAATCTCAAATCTCTAATGAACTGGAAACTATATGAAATATCCAACTCTGTCTCGAAAGAATGGGGCCCTGCCTTTGTTACACGTCAATATTACTCAATTGGATAAGTGTCGCATGTTCCTCTCAACTGTCGTAAGTGTCGCATGTTCCTTACAACTTTCGCAAGTGTCGCAAGTTGTTCACAAGTGTCGCAAATGTTGTTCAAGCATACTTCCATAATGATGACACTAAGGAGGCACTTAAGACATCTCATACACTTGATTTGGAGGAGGGAAAATGATCAACTGAACTCAAGGGACTCTTATCACCTGAAAAGAGCCCTTAAAACAGGGTTTTGAAGGAGAGGGCTCCCCTATGGCATCCTTAGGAGCACTGGCGCTCCCCCACAAGCTATTGGGGAGTGTTATAACAACAAACCACTTATATGGGAGAGTGTTTCCCATCCTTAGAGCACTAGCGCTCCCCTTCAGCCTCCTAGGGAGCGTTATAGTTCCCTGATGCCCCTTTTGAGGGAGAACTATCTAATTTGAGGCAATGGTTGGCCCATTGAGGAGAATAAGGGGAGGATCTCTCAAGTTTAGAAGGTAGCTGCATTCAAATTCTTGGTTCCATCAGGAGATCCCTGATCTAAGGAGGCGGTTCCTCAACTTATTCTAAAGATAACTCAAGAGGTTAAGCTCCTCTTAACCTATATAAGCAGGCTCTATGATGGTGAAAAGGGGGAAGAATTGCTAGCATGAAACCTATGATCTCATAGGAAACACACAGTCAGTTGAAGGAGAGTGATTAGTGAAGCTGCTATCATCCTGATTGTGGATATTTCGAGCAAGGGTTAGACGAAGGGGACTTGACGAAGCTACCACATTCGCATCTACAATTGTAAGTACTGTTGTCGTTATTCTCATTAATATGACATGCTTGGCATGTTTCTTTCTAGTTTGTGTCTGATCTTACATGAACTTATCATTGATAGATAGATCTACTTTCAAGCTAATATCAATAGAGTAGGAATTGGTCGTACCTTGTTTGTCTACAGGAATCAGCGAGGAGCGAGAGTTCAGAGCTTGATTTGGAGCGTGCAGGGACAAACGTCAATTAAAAGGTACCTCTATCATCCTTCCTTCTCATGTATTAGTTTGTGTAGATATGAAAGGAAGTCAGTGTCCACGTTAAGCACTTTCTATCTTAGAGTTAGGGTCTATCTCTTTGAGGTGATCTACCTGTCCCCAGGGAGGTTTTCCTACAACAGAAACTGGCGACTCCACTGGGGAGTCCTCAAATCGAAACTTCTTGTTTTGATTTCTCCTCATAGACCTTGTTTTACTCATTGAATGTTTCAGACTTGGTTCACTTCACTTTTGATTGGTTTCATGAACTGATTGACTCCCTACCCCATCACACTCAGCCTAATTGTCAAGACTGAACTGCAATTTTTGGATTTTTGATACTTTTGAGAGCTTTCTGAACTTGGAGCCCCTGTCCTTGTGTTAACAGAGCACCAGTGCTCCCTGAGTGACTTACATGGATCACTATAATGCTCCTTGTCCTTGACAATAGACTGCCATCCCTCCTTTGGCCCATAAACCTTCCAGAATTTCCTTTGTCAGGGTTTTATCTATGTGTTTCTCTTACTGGGTCACCTTGTGAGTCAATGCTTCCTCTCTTCCATCTTTGACATCTGTCTTTTTGAAGAACAAACATCTTTCTATTTGGATTTTGTAGACTTCTTCACTATTGTTGTTGATTTTTTCTGTCATTTGAAGTTTGAAACCCATACATTGCCTTTCTCTCTTTTTACTGAGCGAAAAACTCTGGTGAGGGTCATCAAAGGCCTACATATCTCTTCATTTTGATTTTAGTTAAGATCATTGTTCTTCGACATTCCTTTTGGTGTGAAGTTCTTGGTTTTTCTTTGATTGTTTATTTTCTTTCACTTCTTATTTTGATTACGACGAGAGGGTGTATTGTTTGTATGATTCTTACTTATGTTGGTCTGGTTTTTTATTCATCCAAGAATATAATTAGCAAGACGAGCATTGTTTTGAATTAATCATTATTCATATGCAAACAATAAAAAGTATCTTCATGATTGATTTTGAATATTATAAGATATCTCAAAAATTTTAGCATCACATCAGGATTTGATTGAATAAAATTTGTTTTAGGACATTCCCTATTAGTGCTTCTTAGTGAAAAGAACTCTCTCTCTCTCCCTTAGATAGATGTTCATCGAAAAGAAACGAATGCTTATCATCTTTGATGCATTTTTGGGACTGAGTCATAATTCCATTCGTTTCACTTCCATGCACCCCTTTTGAGTAAAGAACAACTATGAAATGAACGCTAATTAAAAATTTATCTAGAACTTTTTCGTTTCTAGGATCCTCCACCAACAGTAGACTAGACTTAGTACTTTGGATTAGGCTGTGAGCATAACTCTCCAAAGTTTCCAAAACAAATAGTAGCATCCTGAGTTAGGGAGAGGCAAATCCAACTATCGCATAAGTCTGCCTGGGATACCCCTCTCACACAGGGGTTACGCATGAGCTCGCATTCGGGTGAGTTATGAAGATTATCCCTCCCTGGTTTAACTGATTGTGGTGGTCAGATCGTATTATGGGGATCGTTTGAAGGTAAATCCGCAATTACTGCGTGGAATCCTTTTAGTTGATTTCAGGCTCGATACCCTGCCCATATGTTCGGATCAGACTGTCGATTGTTCCTGCCCAGGGGCTGACTGCGAATTGGTAACCTTAGTGGCTACAATCTTTAGGGTCTTACACAAGGTGACAGTGAAGGGAAGTCTTACTGTACCTGGAGCAGACATTGGTCAAAATCACTCGGGCTCCTTGGAGGGTAAATCCACAATTACTGTGTGGAAGCTTGCACCAAGGCATAAGTCCTTTAAGTAGGTTGCCATTGTAACTATTCCACCCTACCCATGCCCCTTCTAGACTTGATCACGCGACATTGGATTTCATCACCAACTAGTACAGTCACTGAGAGAAGGTCCTATTTGCTTGGTTTTGATTCTTAGACTCTATTAGTGTATGTTGTTTCTTTTCAGTAGTTGGCCATAGATCTCTTTCACCGACTCTTTTTTACCAACATCGACCCTCCACATCGTTCGCGAAGGCTACAGGGACTTCCTTTAGAAAATATGGAAGGAAACACCCCTTTACCCCCTCATTCTGTGGAGGAATCTCCTCAACAGAGCAAGGTTCAAAACACTACAACTCCCCAGGAAGAAGTTCCCACTCCTTTGGAGAATTTTTGAATTGTTTCAGAGTCTCCAGAAGCTTTCCGCATTTCAAAGGGATATGAACGACGTATCCTCCAACTGAATCCCACTGGTGAATTTTTCGTCGTCAATCCTTCTGACATCCCGACTGGGTCTCATCAAAACCCTTTAGTCGATGACCCTTTTTGGACCACAAACATTGTTCGAAGTCCACCGCGCATGGTGCGAGATCATTATGGAACAGGGATGGGTGTTGACGCACCTATTTCTTACACGGTACCCCTAAACCATTTTACTGGTACCACCATTTTCACGGCTACACCACCCATTGGTTCGAGCACATCGTCCATTGGACCAAGGTCTAATCTTCCCCTCCAGATGACCCATTCTACAATAATCTCTCACATTCCGACTATTCCCACCAGTAACGCGGTGGTTAATCAAACTGCGATTGGCACACCTGTAACACCAATACCTACATCATCACTCCATTTTGGGTACAGAGCACTGAATGCTTTCACTGCCACTACTACCCATGTCATGCCGGGAGGTTCCATACGTATCCAAAAACCCGGAGGGACCGGTCTTGGTGGTCCTAATCCGCTCAGCGGCACCGGTCAGTCATTTACGTCTGGTTCTCAAATTATGGGAACTCTCCCTCAAGTTGGGGGGAATCCTCCCATCGGGAGAAAAAATCCATTTGGGGGGCACACTCATGCTGGGGGGCAGCCTCAATCCGGAGTCTACCATCAACCGCATGGACAAAATGTGTCTGCCACACCTAATCCATGGAACGTCCCATTTCCAGGAAACCCACAGTTCTCGGCGGGACACAACTCTCAAACTCTGCAACAACCTCCTTATGGAAAAACCCCAAATCCATCTTATAATCCTCAAAACCCATCTGGTTATCCTCCGCTCGCACATACTTCTCAAAACATCTCAAATCCTGCATACCCTGGTCAACACCAACCTCATACAAGAGGGCCCACTAGTTACAATTATCCGCATAACCCAGTGATTGGCCCCACTGGTGTCCCCATGCCACACCAACATTACCCACATGTTAACTGACAACTACCTTTTCTAGCTACCCTAGACCTTCCATACTTGTCTCGGTTAATGAATGATCCTATTTATCATTCTCCGGTTTGGACAACTATTCCAACTAAACTTCCTTATGATATCCCAAAATTCGACGGAAAGTCCAGAGAAGACCCAAACAACCACGTAATGACTTTCCATTTGTGGTCTTCATCCAACTCCCTCATGGACGATTCTATACATTCACGTCTTTTTGAATGAACACTTACGAGTTTCGTGGTGAAATGGTATATTGAACTACCACGCGCATCTTTTCACGATTTCAAATCCCTCACCATGTCCTTCCTCACACAATTCCAACTATCCATTCGATACGAGACGGGTACTGAACTATGGAACTCCCTTCGTCAGACAACCTCCGTACATATCTCCGATCATATTCATGAATGGAGATGACGATGAAGGATAATCAAAGAAGTCATTCTCGACCAATTTTTAGTGGAATGGTTCACCAAATCACTGTTACCCTAGATTGCTTGGGATGTTTCCATGGGTGGTGTAGTCACCGAGGAAGAATCCATTACCCGGGCTCAGTATTTAGACTTAGTCTATTCACAGTCCGGTACTCTATATGAGTTGATATTGAATGCTACCCATGCCACTAATGATCCATCCAAACCATCATCTGCTTCCCATGTGGATGGAGTTATTGGCTCCAGCAAAACCCAATCTACTACCCAGTCGACTAGAAGGATTCAGCGGCCCGCTTCGACGGTTGCTCCTAGCTCGAAAGCACCCTCTTCTACCCCCCCTCAAACTCAGGTCTCTGAGGTGAATGCAGTCCAATCAACCCCTTCACAACAACTTGAGGGAAAGAAGAAAGCGAGAAACAAACCAAAGAAAAAAAATAACAACGAACAACCAAAAAATCAACCGCAAACCCCTACTGCTAGAAAACAACCACAACGAAAACCAAAATTCCCATGTCTCATTTGTGGTGATGATCACTACACCCGAGACTGTCCACATCGCGATGAAGTTTCCAAGATTTTCAAGGGAAATTCACAACCCGCTGTTCTTACTTATCCTTTTCCATAGCAGCAATCTTTGGTTGCTCAAACCCCCACCGCAGGGGGCTGTTCCAACCAATCCCATGATGAGGCCTCGACAAGTGCCCACATTTACATGTTTAACAGGGTTAATCTGACCACTTTCTCTACGACATATGACACGCTAGTTAAACCTAATAAGCCGAAGACTGCTAATGGTCCCATACCAGACCCGTTACCATCTTCCATTAGTCCTCCATCTGGTAGCCCTCCACCCGGGTCACTTCAGATTGAGAAACCTTTGTTTGACACCATCTTACGCCCTCCTAAGAGAACCATTCGGAAATCTACCTTCAATCCTAATTCATGGGCTTCCCAAAACTACAACATTGTAGATGATTTGGCCCAAGCACCATGTGCTATGTCCGCCTTGGAAGTTATACAACACTGTCCCATCCAACGTAGAATGCTCTTAGCTACTATTGGTGCCTTCGATCCCGAGTCATCAAATAACCTCACGTTTAATCTGGATGATCATCAACCATGACTCTCCCACCAGTTATCTTTCCAAATCGACGTTGTTGTTCACAATCAACAAATCCACCAGACTATCTTGGATGAGGGAGCCTCTACTTGTGTCATGTCTTTAGCTTGTTGGAAAGGCTTAAAATTTCCTGCCCTCAACAAATCCCCTACGATGCTATGCGCTTTCGATGGTCGACATTTTCATACTCACGGATTATTACAATCCTTAGCTGTTCAGTTGGGTAGCAAAACTGTTATCGTTGATGTCGAGGTGGTCGATGCCCCCCTCGATTACAACCTACTACTCAGAAGAAGTTGTTTCTATGCTATGACCTGCGTCGCCTCGTTAGTGTTTCTATGTGTACAATTCCCCCATCAAGGCAAAATTGTCACCGTCGATCAGCTTGATTTCTGTACACCCGATGCTCACATCCCTGCCACCAGTAGCATTCCTTTTTTAGTAGACCACCCAGTTACATATGAAAGCATTGGTGTTGGATTATTGAAATATTCTAGCCTTATGGGTACTTTCCCTACACCACTTCCACCTACCGCGCATCATATTGCCACCGTCAATATGATCTCGACTATGCCTTATCAATCCTTGGAATCATCTGATCCTTAGATTGTACCTAGCCCTCTGGAATTCGATGTGCTCGGTGACACTATGCCACTTAGCCCAGCCGAGGCCGCATACGTAGCTATTCAATCTGCCTCTCCCTCTTCGAACAATTCACATTTATTGGCACCTGATGCCTACTCGATGCCCTCATGGTTGGGTTCTCTGTCATCTGTCGTTGATTACATTTCCCAAATTTTTCCTTCTAACAAATCTATTATGGAAATTCTTAGCATCGACGATCTGCCTTGGGATGATAACCATCATCGATCCTCTTTTCTTCTGCCTTCGGAAGAAATTCACCAAGACATACGCTCCATCTTCCCTCCCGATGTTACCGACGCTCCACAATATCCCATCCTCACACAAGATACTCTCTCTGAGGGGAATATGGGTAACATCTATAATACGATCGTTGTTGATATTTCGATCAAAGAAGGTGTCATGGAAAACATTAACCTTGGTGCTAATTGCACACCCAAGGAAGTGGTCTCTTACACCGCTTTGTTTAAATAATTCTGCGATGTCTTCACTTGGAGCTACAAGGCAATTCCAGGGATCGACCCTTCAATCGTCGTGCACAAAATCAAGACTTACCCTGACGTGAAACCTGTTCGACAAAATCTTTGCTCGGTTCATCCCAAGAAAATCGCAGCTATAAAGGCCAAAGTTGAAAAACTTCTAAAATCTGGCTTTATCTATCCTGTCCCTTTGAAAGAATGGGTCTCCAACCTTGTTCCGGTTGCCAAAAAACAAGGGACCATCCGTGTTTGCGTTGACTATCGAGAANATCGAGATCTCAACAAATCTTGTCCCAAGGAAAACTACCCTATGCCCTTCATTGACCAAATCATCGATAATTGTGCAGGGAGCGTAATCTTCTCTTTCATGGATGGATTTTCTAGGTATAACCAAATTGAAATCTTACCTGTTGATCAACATAAGATAGCCTTTATCTACCCATGGGGAACCTTAATCTACCAAAAGCTACCTTTTGGCCTTAAAAATGATGGTGCTACTTTCCAACGGGCCATGTCGTACGCTTTCCATGACATCAAACATATCGCATAGCCTTACCTCGATGATTTACCTGCCCACTCATCAAATCAATCCGCTTACATTGATCAGTTACGGGTGATTTTTCTTCGATGTCGGTTCTACCGTATTCGTCTGAACCCACATAAGTGCATTTTTGTTGTCGAATCTGGTCGACTCCTCGGTTTTATTGTCTCCAAAGATGGGATCAGGGTGGATCCCTTAAAGATTAAGGCCATTCTAGACTTACCCCCACCTACCAATTTAACCCAACTCCAAAGTTTGCAAGGAAAAGCAAACTTCCTTCTCCATTTCATATGCAACTATGCTGAGATCACTAAAGGATTTATGCGGTTACTACAAAATAACACCCCTTTCATCTGGGATGACATCGCCCAATGGTCATTCGATGCTCTCAAGCACGCTTTGACCCACGCACCTTTGTTACATCCCCCAGAGTATACAAAGGATTACATACTTTACTTGGCCGCCTCCACTTCCACCATTGCAATGGTGTTAATTCAGGAGGATCCCAATGGTGAAGAACATGTGATTTATTATATGAGCAAGAGCCTATCTAGACCCGAACCCAGATATTCAGATGTCGAGAAACTGGCTCTGGAAACCATCATCATTGTCCAGAGGTTCCGCCATTACATATTACTACGCACCACCAGGGTGATCGCGGACTCTAACCCCATGTACCACGTCTTGACACTTCAAGTACTTGGGGGAAAATATTCTAAATGGATCGTGATTCTTTAGGAATTCGATCTTGAGTTTACGAAGGCTAAAGCCAAAAAATCCCTGGTGTTTGCAGATCTTATCTATTCTCTCCCTCGTGCCGATGAAGACATTGAACCTAGAGATTATCTCCTTGATAAATATCTATTCCTCATCAGCACCTCCGATCCGTGGTACAGAAGCATTCTCCTTTACCTTCAAACCCAACGTTTTCAGCCCAACACTTCTCGCGAAGAGCGTCGACACATTCGTCACCACTCTCATCGTTATCTCATCATCGACGACACCTTGTATCATCGTGGTATTGACACCATCCTTCGACGATGTCTGATTCACAAGGAGGTTGAACGTGTTTTAAATGATTGTCACCTTGGTGCCTATGGTGGTCACCTTTCCAGGATGGAAACAACCCAAAAACTCCTACGTGCTGACTACTTTTGGCCCTCGATTTTCAAAGATTGTATCGAGGCCGTCAAAAAATGCCCACCCTGCCAAATATTTAACAAGAAGGCAGGCACCCACCCTACTGCACTGCACCCTATTATCGCCATCGGCCCCTTTTCCAAATGGGGTATCTATTTCATGCAATGTAAGCCTACCTTAGTCGGGGGGCACGGTTATATAATTGTCGCCATCAACTACTTCACCAAATGGGCCGAGGCTATGCCTACCTTCCTGAACGATGTTCGTACTGCAACTCTGTTCCTTTTCAACCACATCATAACTCGTTTTGGTGTACCACGTGCCATTGTCACCGATCATGGTGCACATTTCAAGAATCGGATGATGAGCGATTTACATGTCAAATTGGGTTTTCGCCATGAAAACTCATCCCCTTACTATCCGCAGGCTAATGGACAAGTTGAGGCCATCAAAAAAGTCCTAAAAACCATGATTCAACACATGGTAGGGGAAAACAAGACATCATGGCATTTACAACTTTTCTCTGCTCTCTGGGCTTATCGCACTTCGGTAAAAACCTCAACTAGATTCACTCCTTTCCATTTGGTATATGGCATTGAAGCCGTTTTACCAATCGAGTGTGAGATTCCATCACTCAAGCTTAAAGTAGAACTCCTGCCCCATACTTCTGCCGAAGAAGAACAATTCTTGTACCTATCCAAACTAGATGAAACACATTGTGATGCTACTCTCGTTAATGAGGCACATTAGAAATGAATTAAGAGTCAATACGAAAAATATGTCCACCCTCAAACTTTTGCTGAAGGAGACTTAGTCCTCTTTTATGACCAAGCTCATGATAAATTGGGGACAGGAAAGTTAGAACCTCTGTGGCACGACCCTTACATCGTGAAGCGTGTTCTACATAGAGGTGCCTACGAATTAGTAGATCATGATGGAATTTCCCTGGGAGAGCCCCGAAACAGGCTTTACCTTAAAAAGTACTATGCTTAAATTACCTAGCATCTATACTTTGTACATTATTGTATTTTAGTTTGGTGTGTCTATTTCTTTCGCATGCTCTAGTCTTTACCATTTCCACTCATGACTATGCTTGTGTTTTCATGCGCAGATGACGTCTTCCTTTCCTATATTTTTTGGGTTTGCGGATGGCGCTAGTCGGCATACCCGGAACATTGCTTCGGAAGCATGGTTTATTTACCAATTTGACGAGGTGGTGAGTTCAAGAGGTATCTTTTTAGGACCAGCAACCAACAACATGGCAGAATATCATGCTTTCATTGGAATGTTGACCCAAGCCTCCTCCCTAGGTATCTATCGTATCATTATTTACTTAGACTCCCAACTCGTGGTCTATCAACTCAACAGTATCTACGCTATCCGTATTCCTATCCTGCTACGTCTCCACCTACAAGTTCGTCATCTTGAACAAATGTTCGATTACATTGAATATAGACACATTCCAAGAGAACTTAATAGTGTTTCGGATTCGTTAGCTAATTACATCATGGATCGGTATCTCTCCCACATATAATATTTAAGGAAAGAAAAATTGTACATCACATGTAAATTAAAGCACATCACAGACATCATCATGTACAAATCATTTGGCACTTTAAAAACTTAGAACTGTATATATATATGGCGTGACTGAAATGTTTTGATTACATCAAAAAGTATGTAGAAGAGCAAAATGTCGGGTCTTTAAACCCCTACAACATCGCCTGACAAGGCATACAAAAATACGATTACCAAAGAGACTCTAATCTCCCCGCACTACATTATGCTGCAAGTAACACATCACTGTGCGCACTACACGTCTCAGTAGAGAATTGATATTCTCTAGTACCCCCACAGTGTGCCTCTGCAGATGTAAAGGCACTTCTCCCCTTCGTAGAGGAGGAATGCCCATCGTGAGGCCTTGGAGGTTTCTTTCAACCTCCCAGAGACCTATCACTGGTACTGCCAGATTTGCTGCAACCAGAACGCCCCTGCGACGTCCTGGTATCGGTATATCGGCTGGGCACACTGCTCCCTTGTCTGCACATTAAAAAATACATTTGTTAAAAACTCTTCTACATACCCAAGAAAATACATATACATTAAAAACTTAAAAAAAAAAAAACTAGACAAGGTATGGCTCAGTCTCTTACCTGACACATCCCAGTCTTCCCCCACGGGTAAAATCAAATCCATGCTCTCGTGGAAATCTACCTCAGCATAAGGGAATTCCTCTATCCAAAGATACTGACGTCTCAGCCAGGAAAATAAATCGCCAGTGAAATGGAACTCTGACTCCGCTACTAGCCTCGGAGACAGACTAGTCCACCTCTCCATCCTTGGTTCGTCCATTGGTCTCACTGCCAGTGCTATCTGAGGCTGCATCTGGGGGATGCACTCCAAGAAAAATGAGATCAGAAAAGAGCCATAACCAAACTGTTTCTGTCCCATCCGACACCGTGAAACCTGTTCCTTCACATTTCGAAGGAACCCCGCACTCTAGTTTAACATTGTTGGTTCCAAACACTGAACACCATAAGCCACCTACGATATTGATGACAGATGCATGCTAGTACTGCTCGTCACACTCATGATGGAAAACAATATGGATCAGAGGGGTAGCTCTCAGATATCCTTGATAGGGATTCTACCCCCTACCAGTCTTGGTTCTGGAACACAGTGACGTGCTAGATACATGCCCACTTGTTCAGGTAGTGCCCTCTACCCAGAGAAAGATATGGGAACCCCTCTCTTCGAGAGGCCAATTAGAAAATACATGTCTTCCAACTCAATAGTTAGAAGCTGTGTGCCAATCCAGAATCCTTGTTTCACAACATCTCATAGGCCGATCATATGCTCGAGCAACAAAACCTCCTTCTTCATTTTTTTCAACTTGAAGAATTTGAGTAAACCACAAGTTCACAATGCGGCCCATGTGCAGGGACTCCGCAATGTAGCTAAGTCATCAATCTCATGTTCTTGTTCTTTCCACTCGATCATGGTCGCCGAAAATCACCTATAAAACAAAACAAATAAATTTTTTTCATTATTTCAACATTTTGGCGTTTCGACGATTTTCAAAAGCGATTTAAAACATGAAATAAAATGCCCCCCATCATTTAAAGAGACCACACCCTCTTTTATAATCACCACGCCCTCTCTTAGCCATTTAACATACATCACACAACAACAAAACGTTTTAAAATAAAAATGACTTCTTTATGGCTGCGTGGGCACATGTGGAGATTTTTTCACAGGTTCTTTGCCAAAAAACGACCCATCCAATTAGCTATTGAGGCGTTGTCATCTTGGCCATCCCCTTCTAGAACGTTTTTGAAAAAGTAATCCCCTTTTTTTTCACCATTTTTAAAAGAGGCCGATTTTGATCTTTTGGGGGAAACTTAGGGCTTCATATTTTAAATTGAATGATGCTATGAAAATGAATATTAAGCCATGTAATTGAAAGAATGAGATATGAAGATCTACCTGGTCTGAACGACAAGAAAAATGGTCAACCGTAACTTCGGCAGTGAGCAAAACAAGATCCACCTCAAAATGAGAATCTCCACTACTCCAAAATCCTTGTGCAAAATGAAATGGTAAATGGAATTTTCATTGTATTTATATTTATAACTTTTCATTTGTTATAAGGTATAGTCATTTATGGGTTTCTCTAACAATATGATGGCTTCATTAAACCCCTAGTTTGTAGTTTTGGCATCGCAGGTTTCCTGGCAGTTCTGATGGATTATTTACCTTGTCGCACTTGTGAGCATAGTCTTAGTTCATTCTCGAGATGGAAAATATGAGAATGCAACTGGGTAAAATTTTATCTCTTTTTCGGACCCGTACAGATATCTGAACACACAAAAAAGGAACCCCCCTGGAGTCATCCTTAAACCCCTTTCAGACTCTCTAAATATGAAAAGATTGTCGAGTGACCTTGCTTCCTTTCACACTCGTTAAAAGGTTATAAAGGGCATCTTTCGAGCGATAGTTTATCTCTTTTTCAGTCTCGTTAGACTACTGTACGAAAAAGGAACTAAGAGAGTTCTCTTTTAAGTGTTTTTCCAAACTCTATAATCCTGAAAAACCTTCGATTTTTCTGTCCTTGGACTCGTTAAAGCACACATCGACAGACCCATACGGGATCGAACTCTTACTCCTTTTGGTTCGTTAAACAAAGTGATGCAAGCACCACTTGCTATGTTGAAGCAGATCCTCGATTCCACAATTTTTGGTACTGGAATCTTCCTTGAATATGGTCCTTCACCATTCTTTTTAAGACTTCTCTAATTTCCAATTTAATTGGTGACAGAACTAAAAGTCGTAAACTATCACTAAGTTAACATTTCCACTAAACATTAGCGAGGATCCTCTTCTTTAGCAAGCTAGAACCTTACTCTACTTAAGCCCCAACAGAAAGAACTTTTCATTAACATGTTTAACACCACATGACTTGTCAACATGACCAAAACCCCAACGAAAAATCACAAAAAGTGAAGTTTGTATCTTCCTTTGGATTTCCGCTTCCATACACTATTCGACACGTATCCTCCAATGGAATCACCAAGGTGCCTCGAACTCCGCATTCTCCCTTCTCCGCTGAAATCTGGACCGTCTATTTCTCCACCTTCAATCTCCGCTCTAATCTCAACCTTCCAATCCTCGACGAGATCCCAACTGTTCATTCTCCCTTTGGCTAAGCTCCATTCAAATCTGTATCATCGATTCTCTTCATGTAAACTGGACTGTTCATTCCCCCTTTCTCTTCTCATCGATCGATTCAAACACATGATCCATGGAATCGATAATCCTATGATAAGTCAGATGTATCACATCTTCCCCGATCTACGATAACAGTACATGGATATACACATTTGAACAGAATGTTAACATATACAGATTGTATTTAAAATCCAGGGTCTTCCTCCCTGTAACGACCGTACAGATTTCCAGAACTTTACAAAATCCTTCTCGTAAGTAATTCCTTTCTAAACCATTCAAATGAATTACTGTTATTCGATCCATGAAAACAAGAAAATAATAATCGAACCAAAAACAATCATGAGTGCAGAGTATTTACACAAGAAGAAAAAATCCATTAATAATCCTCTATTGATTATTTACATCTATCTGTATTCTCTTTCTATCACACTCTGTCGATCTCTTCCTGACCCAAATGTTCAGTCTGTTCTCTGCTTTCTCTCCTCAGGCCCTATGAGCTAACCCTCATCTAGATTCAGCCAGATTAAACTAGGTTAAGCTATCTCAACCATCGACCAAACTTGTATTTAATTACAATGGATTTCTGTTTCCAGATCCTATGATTAAGGAACAGA
>SNQJ01S0050542.1:110153-129569 GCA_010110895.2 Picea sitchensis
ATATTTGTTGGATGTTTGTGTGCAGCTTCCGTCAAGTTCTCCGAGTCTATACCCTTTCTTGAACATCTACAAATCATTTCAGTTATCAGTTATCATCTTCTAACTTCATGCTTTGGGGGGCATTATGTTACACGTCAATATTACTCAATTGGATAAGTGTCGCATGTTCCTCTCAACTGTCGTAAGTGTCGCATGTTCCTTACAACTTTCGCAAGTGTCGCAAGTTGTTCACAAGTTTCGCAAATGTTGTTCAAGCATACTGCCATAATGAAAACACTAAGGAGGCACATAAGACATCTCATACACTTGATTTGGAGGAGGGAAAATGACCAACTGAAGTCAAGGGACTCTTATCACCTGAAAAGAGCCCTTAAAACATGGTTTTGAAGGAGAGCGTTCCCCTATGGCATCCTTAGGAGTTCTGGCGCTCCCCCACAAGCTACTGGGGAGCGTTATAACAATAAACCACTTTTTTGGGAGAGCTTTGGTCATCCTTAGAGCACTGGCGCTCCCCTTGAGCCTCCTAGGGAGCGTTATAGCACCCTGATGCCCATTTTGAGGGAGCGCTATCTAATTTGAGGCAGTGGTTGGCCCATTGAGGAGAATAAGGGGAGAATCTCTCAATTTTAGAAGGTAGTTGCATTCAAATTCTTGGTTCCATCAAGAGATCCCTGATCTAAGGAGGGGGTTCCTCAACTTATTCTAAAGATAACTCAAGAGGTTAAGCTCCTCTTAACCTATATAAGTAGGCTCTATGATGGTGAAAAGGGGGAATAATTGATAGCATGAAACCTATGATCTCATAGGAAACACATAGTCAGCTGAAGGAGAGTGATCAGTGAAGCTTCCATCATCCAGGTTGTGGATATTTCGAGCAAGGGTTAGACGAAGGGGACTTGACGAAGCTACTGCATTCTCATCTACGATTGTAAGTATTGATGTCGTTATTCTCATTAATATGACACACTTGGCCTATTTCTTTCTAGTTTGTGTCTGATCTTACATGAGCTTATCATTGATAGATATATATGCTTTCATGATAATATCAATAGAGTAGGAAGTGGTCGTACTTTGTTTGTCTATAGGACTCAGTGAGGGGCGAGAAATTAGAGCTCGATTTGGAGAGTGTAGGGACAAACATCGATTAAAAGGTACCTCTATCATCCTTCCTTCTCATGTATTAGTTTGTGTAGATCTGAAAGGAAGTCAGTGTCCACGTTAAGCACTTTCTATCTTAGAGTTAGGGTCTAGCACTTTGAGGCGATCTACCTGTCCACAGGGAGATTTTCCTACAACAGCCTTCTTCATCAACAAGTTGATTCTTTAAATTTCTCTCATCAAATATCTTACTTCAAATTTACAAAGACAAAAATTTCATAAAATAACAACTCTGGATTTTATTGAAAAGAAAGAATACAATTGTTGTAAATCTACTCTTCTTCCCCACTACATTTCTCTACCTCATTTTCTCCCCCTGACTGTTAGAGATGAGTTCTTATATAGAATGTGGATCGGTTACATTCAGGCTCCTGCGCATCAAGATAAGAAATGTATTATGATATGGTTACATTACAATCGGATCCAGAGATTTGTGCAACTGAATTCATTTCTATATAAGACATATGTTTCTACCATTATGGATGCCTTAATCTCATGACACAAAGTGTCATGAGATAAGTCAATACAATTTGTTCTAGAATATAATGAATTCTCAACAAGACACCTAGGAACGATTAAAACAAAAAATTGAGCATATTGTTTAATGCTAATGAGTTGTCCACTTTTTGCTGGAGGTTGCAACATTTCAATCTGATTAATAAATTTATAGCAATCTAATTTTGAGCTTGTTCAACCTCTGGGCAATCCACTTGGCACTTGTCATTTTTGGAAAAACGCCACAACCACGAAATCTGGGTTTTACCCGTTTAGAAAAACTTAAATTTCTCCCAAACCGTTAAGAAGTTTTGGAAACTGTCTGTGGTGGAAATAATTTGGACCCTTCTACACAAAACCTAGATCTTAGTTTTTCAAGATTCAACTTCATCGCCTTGAAATTTGTGCCAGAATTCGACTTTGTGGAAAGTGACGGGAATTGACCAATTTCGTAGAAGAATAGAGCTATAATAAAACGTAGAACAAGCTACAAATATAATCACCTTCGTAGCAATAGACATATGGAGTTCTGGCATATGATGGATCTTTCAAGTGGTCGTTTGGCTTCTTCGTGGCTATTTCACACAATAAAACCCAGCATGGTTTGGAAACATGACTTTTAATGACAACTGTATCTTCTACACAAGTGCACCAATTCTTTAATACTTGTAAGTCATATGTGTTCACATGTTCATGTATTGATCCAATAGTTGGATTCAATCATTTCTCAAATCATGAGGGCTCCTCTGCACAAATGACCACAAAACCATATGAGAAAAGGCATGCACTTTCAATATATTTGTGCAATTCTTCGCCCACCTGTAACTTAGAAAGTATATTATGATTTCTGTATTACACAAAACATATTTGTGTGACAGAATATGAAAAGTACAGAAAACTACCATAAAAGACTTGGGAAAGTAAACAATATCTATAAGAAAACGTATTAAATCAGGAGCCCAACAACTGGCGTAGTGTGGAAGGAGGAGGTAGAGTAAGGATAGCCTCAACCTTCAACGGGCCTACCCTAATTCCATGAAGTGACACAATAAAACCCAAAAGTCAGCCGGAATCCACACAAAAAACACATTTGTGTGGGTTCAAACATATGCGATAGTAACAACAACGAAGTCAAATGACTCGGAGATGGGCCAGGTGATCTTGGTGACACATGGAATGCGCCAGTATATCATCAAGATATGGTTGTACGATCTGTTTTATATAAGAAAATCATAAGACATGGAACGCTAAAACGTCGCACCAACATTCTTCAAACCGAAAGGCAATTTCCAGTAGGCAAAGGTACCCCAAGGAAAAATGAAAGAAGTCTTGTGTTGAATAGTGGGAAAAATATTAATCTGATTATAGCTGGAGAAACCATCCATTAAGGAGAATATTTCTTTCCCAGCACAATCATCGACAATCTGGTCAATGAAGGGGGTTAGATAATTGTCGTTAGGACAATATTTATTGATATCCCTATAATATACACATACACAGATCATGCCTTGTTTCGTATTTACCGAAACCAGATTGGATACCCAATCAGTTAAAGCCATAGGATAGATAAAGACAACCTTAAGAAGTTTTTCAAATTCAAGCTTGATAACAATGACTTTACGAGGGTGGATCGGGCAAAGTCTCTACCCAATGGGTTTAGATTTCGAATAGGTCTTAATTTCATGTACAATGATATCAAGATCAATACCCAACATCTCTTCATATCTCTAGGCGAAAACGTCACAGAATTCTTGAAAAATGTCTTTATAAGTGACGACCTCATCAATGGAACATGAGGCTCTGATGTGAACATTTTTGATGAATCCAAGTTTAATGGATATGTCAAGAAGAATGGTGGGTGAAAATTTACTCAAGTTCCCTTCATATAGAACGTCATGTGTTGACTCGAGAATAGAGGAAATGAAAACAACGGTCGATAGAGTCGAAATCCATTGGTAAATAACTATGATATCCTTCTCTAGTAAGAGAATGTAACGATGATGTTCATCGTCCCATGGTGTCTTCCATATACATGAATGACATGATCATCTCATCGGTAGGAAAGATCATGTGAAACAGATCAGGAGATGAATCACTAAGAGAGGGAGTAGAAGGGGTTGTCGATTGAATGGATTGATAAGCATATTCGACTGGACTTAAGGGAATTTGTTCACCATAGTGAAGATAATCACCAGGGTTAGGTACTATCCATGGGTCATGAGACATGGGGGTTTCGTGAATAGAGGTGGAAATCATGTTGATTGAGGCGACTGAAGGAGGTGGAATATTGGGTGGTGGGATTGGGAATGTACCCATCAAAGTTGAATATTTCATAAGACCCACATCGACATTCTCGTACCTAGGAGGTGTCTTCGAGATGAAGGGTACTTTTCTAGTACGATAACCAAAATTAAAAAATGTTAGTTGGTCAACAGTAACAACCTTTCCTTGGTGTGGGAAATGTAAAAAATGAAAAAGGGTAGACACAACTGCATGCATGGAATCAATCGAGATACAAACAAGTAAGAGGTTATAGTCAAAATGCACATCAAAGACCTCGACCTCAACATTGACCGATTTTCCTTCCAACGTAATAGACAATGAGGGAAGAACAGTGTAGGGTTTAAACCTAGAACCATTAAAGGCCTTAAGTGTATTGTGTGATTCATTGAGGGGAGGAGAGCCAATGAATTTCCAACAAGTAACATACATAACGCACGTCAAGGCTCCCTCGTCAATAGTGGTTCTACAGATATTCTTGTTCTCTACAACAACTTGGATCTGAAATGCTAACTGAGGAGGTAGCCTTGGAATGTGATCTTCCAGGTCAAATATTATCAAATTTGTATCTATGGGATCAATTCCACCAATGGCATTTAACATTTCCTTTCATTGAGTGAGACAACTTTGGATGAATTCAACAGATGGCATCGTGGAGGGTGCTTGTGCAAGGTCTTCTACAATACTGTAGTTTTGAGAAGCACACGCATGATGATTAAAGGTAGACTTTCGAACAACACCCTTTGGAGGAGGGAGAAGAACTGTATCGAGACCTGGTTATTTGAGATGAAGAGGAAAGTTGGGAGGTGAAGTTGAGGGAGGTGGTTCAACCAACAAAGGTGGTAAATCATCAACTTTATCCTTTGAAGGAGAGTAATCTTTGGCTCAAGTTGCGATTGCAATGTCGTTCTTTTTAGAATCACCAGTACATATAAGGACATACAAAGTGGCTAAAGGAGAAGGTTGGTCATGAATGACCAATTGGGATTTCTGTTGAGAAGGGAAAGGTTGTGACAAAACAACATGCATGAGAGGCTTCCCGATCCCTTGAAGGAACTTAGTGACCTCAACACATCTTGGACAATCTTTCATGTAGTGATCACCATAGATAAGGAAAGGATATTGAGGTTTACACTTATCCTTATCATCAACAGGTTGTGTTTTGGGTTTTTCGGATTGAAAATTATTATTTTTATCCTCCTTTTTCTTACCCTTTCCTTTTTTATATTTATTTTTACCAACAGGGGTAGAGTGAACTAAATTAACCTTAGAATTTTTGTTGGTGGGAGTAGGAGTTAGAGCATGTTGAAAATTAGAAGCATTAGATTCCAAGTTGGTGTGAGGGGCATGCATGGATTGAGCATCGGCATGGAAGGTGCCAATCACACCATGAGAAACATGAGAAGTTGTCGGGTTTGTTGAGTTACGGGTGGTAGAAGGGCGAGGAGCGTCAGGGATCAAGTTGTAAAGTGTGCCCATTTGAGAATAAATGAGATCTAGGTACTAATGATGACTAATCACATTTTCTTTAGTGACAACTCCACCCATGGAAACATCATGGGCGATTTTACTGATGAGTGATTTGGTGAACCACTCAACCAATAACTGATCAGGAAGGTCAATTTTGATCAAACATCATCTCCTTCTCCACTCATGAATGTGATTGGAAATATGAGTGGTAGAAGATTGATAAAAGGAACCCAAAATTTTGGTTCCTGTCTCGTAACGAATTGGCAATTGGGAATGCATGAGGAAACCCATGGCTAGGGTATTAAAGTTGTTAAATAAGCCTCATGGTAACTCTATGTACCATTTTTCTACCGAAACCATGAGATTTCACTAGAAGAGTCATAATCTGATGGATTCGTCCATCAATTAGTTGGATGAACACTGAAGGTGAAAAGTCATAACATGATTATTTTGGTCTTCTCCTGGTCAGCCGTCAAACTTTGGAATGTCAGATGGTAATTTAGCCGGTATGATGGGGAAATGGGGAGAATGTAAGATAGGATCATTCAAGATCCTATACAAGTTAGGTAAATCCAAAGTGGCTAGATGATGCAGACCCCCTATCCCTCCTAAGGGCTTCGCGACCTCCCGGTAAGGATCTTTTGGTCCGGGGACGAAATGGCTCTCATGGTTCTGAACTGGAACCTCCCTCTTCAAATCCATAGGTCCTTATCTGTGTTTTCCTATGTGACCAAACATTAGGCTCATGCTTTCCACTCCTCATGACTGTGGGCATGACCACAGACTTGTCCCAAAAGGTGTGCTACATTTCGCTACCCCGACTTTCCAATACGTCGAGTCCTTGGCTCGTCCAAGTCCTGAAACTCTGATGAGGATTAAAGAAGGTTATCTCCTCCCTTTTCCCCAACTCATGTGACTGCACACTCATTCCCACAAGGTCTTCCATGAAAAATGCATCACGGTTCGCGATATCGGAACCTTGTGCAACAAGGCGTCTAACCCCTCCAAGTCATGAACGCTGAAATCCCGATCACATGAGATCTATGACTCAGGTATCTTTTGGACCGAAGACCATTATTATTTTTTTGTTTTTCATTTCACAACTTCGCATGCATGAAATATGCTCGCTCCTCTACCCGGTCATCGAAATCACAAAATCTCCCCTCACTACAGATCAATGGCTCTAGGCCTTCAAAGATCCGACAATCTATATCCTTTCAGGATTTCATGGGTCAAGAGTCCCAACACTTACCCTCTGTATCCCTAGTCGCCGAAATTGAGAAAATGGATCAATGGCCCAAATCTATTGGGAATCAATGACCACTATTTTCCCTGAGGGTCGAGTGTTGAAAGTTCTCCCTGTCAACCTCCATGCAACTCCGCTCGATCCAATGGCTCGTGGGATTTCACGACTCTCCTTAAAATCTCTCCACCGTTCATTTAGGTCTTTGAGATCTCCCCTCCCAGATATACATAGCGTTAAAACCTACGCACCTACCTAAAATTACATGGTCTGTGGGATTCTCCACCTTGATCCAACGCTCGACGATGTTCTTCCTTCTGAGATTTTACTCACTTCATACCTAGAAGAGTTTCTAAGTCTTCGAAGGCTCAGCCTTTGCTTCTTACGAGGAATGGGTTCCTGGATCTCGATAACACTTCCGACATGTTATTCCTCCTGAGATTTGTCTATTTCAGACTTTGATTTCCTGCTCACTCCTTGCATATAAGGGATTTCAATAACTCAGATCCACGAGATTTCTCACATAGAAATTCCTCCCAATTTCCTTGCGTTCCTCTCTGGCTCGATGTACACCTTACAGAGCTTCAAATGAAGAGAAACAATTGAAACTGGAACACTAACATGCACAGTTCCATTCACTTGTTCATGAAAATAGAAATGACAGGAAAACACACATAGTCCACACACCATACATTTGGATCAGTTTTCCTTCTATTATATTCACAAGTGTCGAAAATGGTTACAAAATACATTCCAATTAAAGTAACTCAAAAACTGAGATCTCCTGCTAACTTACTGTTCTCTTGCAGCTAATTTCTCTCTGTATTGCATCTCTCCCAACTGGTCATACAAAATTCTACTTAACTCAAAAATATTTCTAGGGTTTCCCCTAGCTACTTGCCTACTCTAAAATTCATCCTACACTATCTTAGTGGAAACTCCTGCTCTATTTACAATTTTCAAAACGTGCCTCAAAGGGTAAACTTCAGCATTGATTCAAGCATGCCTCCAAAGGTAAATTCTGGCGCTGAGTTAAGGTGGATTTCAAAATCGGCTGCAACTACCAATGTTGAAGTTTTGGAAGAACTCTCACGTGTTGATTGGTCCTGCCTATACGCACTTGCCAATGATGCTCCATCATTATACTCTCCTTGAAAAAATTCATGGACTCTTGTCGATGAGATCCTCTACTGACCTTCCCTTCTTCTGGATATCAGCTTCATTTTCCTAACTGGCATCTTCTATTGGGTGTCCCTTCCATTTGACCAGATACTCAAAATAAGTCTTCCTCCTAGTCTTCTTGCCAATCCTCTGATCCAAAATCTTCCCCATCTGTGGATTTTCTGCCACATGCATCTTCTTCTCCCACTGAATATTTTCTTGATCTTCTGACCCTTCTGTGTCATGTTTATTGTAAGGATACAGGTCTGAAACATTGAATATGGGAGAAATACCCACACCATTTGGTAGCTCAATCTCATAGTCATTTTCATCAAACTTCCTCAAGATCTTACAAGGTCCTATCTATTTCATCTTCAACTTATTGTATGTTCCCCTAGGGAACCTTTCCTTCTTTAGATGTGCTAAAACATAATCTCCTACTTCAAATTGAAGTTCCCTGTGATGTTGATCACCTCTATGCTTGTACTTCTAGTTAGAACTCTGCAACTGTTCTCTGATCTGGCTATGGAGTTTCTACATTTTTGCAGCAAAATCTTCTGCTCCAACGCTTCTGATATCTCCCTGTTCCAAGTCTCTCAACTCAGATACTCCTTTGGGTTGCATTCCATATATCATTTGGAATGGGCTCCTTCCAGTGCTCATGTTTGGTGAGTCATTGTATGCAAATTTTTCTTGTGGCAGAATCTGGTCCCACTGATTATGATGTTCAGTGACTAAGATTCTTAACAAATTTCCCAAACTTCTATTCACCACCTCAGTCTACCCATCTGTCTGAGGGTGATAAGATGAGATGAAGGAAAAATATGTACACATCTTCTTCCACAAAATCCTCCAAAAGTGACCAACAAATTTTGTGCCTATGTCTGAGACAATGCTCTTGGGTAGGTCGTGAAGTCTCACAACTTCCTTGAAAAATAGATTTGTGACATGTGTTGCATCACTTGTCTTATAGCATGGGATGAAATGTGCCATCTTTGAGAATCATTCCAATACCACGAATATGGAATCAAATCCCCTTTGTGTTCTTGGCAATCCCAACACAAAATCCATGCTTATTCCATCCCAAGGCCTCTCTGGTATTGGCAATGGTTGGTACAATCCAGTGTTATGTCTTTTCCCCTTTGCATGTTGGCAGATCCTACATTTTTTCGCAAACTTTATCACCTCTAATATCATACCTAGCCAATAGTATGAACTGATCAACTGTGCAAACATTTTATCATGGCCGAAATGTCCAGTCAATCCTCCACTATGCTTCTCCTTCAGAAGATTGTCCCTCATTGAGCATTTTGGTATGCACAACTAATTTCCTCTGAACAACAGTCCTTCCTGAATCATGTACTATGTCCAATGACTTCTATCTCTCAACACAGGATTAGCACATGCTTCATATGCCTCCTTGAAATCTGTATCATCATGATACATGTCCTTAAGGTGTTCAAACCCCAAGGTCTTCACCTGGAATTCCTACATGATCAAACATCTCTTGCTTAACGTGTCAACAATCTTGTTAGCATTCCCAACAATATGTTTTATGAAAAAAGTAAATTTTTTCATAAATTCAACCCATTTTGCATGCCTCTGATTCAATTTTTCTTGTCTGCTTATGAATTGTAAAGCTTGGTTGTTGCTATACAAGACAAACTCTTGTAGGACAAGATAATGCCTCCATTTCTTCAAGGCTTGAATTATGGCATAAAAATCCTTGTCATACTGGAGTATTTCCTCTTCATCTCATTCAACTTCTCTCTAAAATCGGCAACATGTATGTTATCCTGACTCAAAATGGCTCCTATTGCAACTCCACTTGCATCACATCTTACCTTAAATGTGTTCTCAAAATTTGGCAAGATCAGAATTGGTCATTATGTTATCTTCTCCTTTAGTATATTGAAGCTCTTTTCAACCTCCTCTGTCCATTTAAAAGACTTGTGTCACTTCTTCACTGTATCCATCATGGGTGCACAAATTCCACTGAAGTCTCTAATGAAATTCCTATAGAAACTTGCTAGACCATGAAATCTCCTTACCTCAAACATGCTCCTTGGTGATGGCCATTCTATATCGCTTTCACTTTCTCTGTATCCATCTTCAGTTCATTCAATGAGATCAAAAAAACACAAATAAATGAGTTATGTCTTCATAAAAGAGGACTTCTTCATATTTATCAGCAACTTCCCTGTTGTAGCCTCCTCATTACTAGCATTAGGTGCCTCAAATGCTCCTCTTTAGTCCTGCTAAAAATCAGTATATCGTCCAAATATACAACCACAAACTTACCAATGAAATCTTTTAGAATTTTGTTCATCATCCTCATAAAAGTGCTCGGGGCATTTGTTAAGCCAAATGGCATAACCAACCACTCATACAGACCTTCATTCATCTTAAAGGTTGTTTTCCATTCATCACCTTCTCTCATCTTGATATGGTGATATCCACTTTTCAGATCTATCTTAGAAAAGAAATTTTCTCCACTTAAGCAACCCATTAAATTATCCATTCTCAGTCTGTACCTAATGGTGATATTGTTGATGGCTCTCAAGTCTGTGCACATTCTACATCCTCCATATTTCTTTGGGCTTAACATAGTTGGTACTGCGCATGGGCTCAAATGTTCTCTAACCAAACCTTTGTCTAGCAATTCTTGGACTTGGTTCTTCACCTCCTCATTCTCTCAAGGTGTTAATCTATACACTTCTTTGTTCAATAGACTTTCTCCTGGTATCAATTTGATATGATGACTGATACTCCTAATGGGCGGCAATGAGTTTGGTAGCTCATCCACCACTATATCAACAAAATTATCTAGCAACTCCTGAACTTCTTTAGGAAAATCATCCATTGATGTACTCGTAAGGATGAATCTAGGCTTCCTCACCACAACAAACTACATATCCTACTCTTCCTTGAATTCTTTCAGGAGTTCCTTCCCACTCATGAGATGTATGCCTGTGTTGGCTTCCTCTTTTACTCTCTTCTCCTCCATTGGAAGCAACATATGCGTCCTACCATTATTCTCCAATGTATATGTGTTTTTCCTCCCATAATGAATGAAATTTATATTAAACTGCCATGGTCTTCCCAACAGAATATGGCATACAACCATGGGGATTACATCACACATGATTTCATATTTATAACCTCCTATCTTCATTTCAACCAGGGATTGTTTAGTAATCATTACCTGGTGTCCATTTTGCAACCATGAGACCTTGTATGGTTTTGGATGTGCAGTTGTCTTCAGCTCCAATTTCTCCACCATCTTTATGGATACTAGGTTTTCAGTGCTCCCACTGTCAGCGATCACCTTGCATACTTTGTCCTTAGTCTTGTAAGCAGTCCTGAAGAGACTATTTCTCTGCACTGGATTTCTAATCTCTGCCTCTGGTTTAAAGAGAACCTTTCCCAACATCAGGGATGCTCCATCCTCTTCTCCCTATGCTTCAACATCTCTTCATTGTGCTTATGAAATGTGAGCTTCTTCTCCTCCTTCTTTCTTCTTCTCGGGAAATTCCCAAGACATGTGTCCCGTCTTTACACAGGAATAACATCTTACTCCTCCTCTACCTCTTCCTCTAAAAGATTTTCTCCCACCACCTTGTCTTTCCCTGGAACTTCCTCCTCATTCTGAGTGATTGTGTGGTTTCTCAGCCTCATCCCTATACTGATGTGCTATGTCACGGTTAAATCCATTGCTTTTTCTTGGGACCAATATTTTACCTCTTCCTCGCTAGATCTATTTTCTGGCCAACTTCTCCTCTGCCTTCAGTGCAAAATGATAAGAATCCTCCACTGTTCTGACTGACATCATGTTGATATTGTCCTGGATTTCATATCTCAAGTCATTTATATATCTGACAACTTTCTCTTGATCTCTCTCCCATTTTCCAGTTCTGATGTTCAATTGATAGAACTCCTCAATGTACTCCTTAACTATCATCCCTTTCTGTCTCAGGTTCTATAGCTTCCTGAATAGATTGATCTGGTAGTCTTTGGGTATGAAATTAACCTTCAGTTTGGCTACCATTTTGTCCCAAATATTTATCCTTTGTTTACGTTTACTTATCCTCTCAACCTCCAGTTCATCCCACCATAGTGTTGCATGTCCTTTTAACCTGGTGACTGGCTGCTTCAACTTCTTCTCCTCATCGACGTATTCATAGTCAAAATGTTTGTCCATGGATCTTATCCAATCCAATAGTTCTTTAGCATCTAGGTTTCCCTCATACATGGGAACCTCTATTTTTTCTCTACCTCCCAATATGGAAACTGCTCTCAACAAACTTCATTTTGCAACATCCTCTCCTACAGCTTCTTCAACCTCAACCTCTTCACTTTCTGCATCACTTACGTCTCCAGTGTCAGTTGCTCTTCTCTACGCTACTTCCATTGTTTTCAATAGGGTGCAAAGTTCTCACATCTCCCTCTCTACAACACGATTGGCTAAAGGTGCCTCTCATCTCCTTGGTGACATTGTGTTGACTGCTTGTGACACACAGAGTACAACTCTGAGTTCTCTATATCCTCTTTTTATTTTGTTTGAAATCTATAGATGAAGAACCTAATCTCTGATACCACCTGATGTAGACCCCCTATCCCTCCTAAGGGTTGTGCGACATCACGGTCAGGATCTTCTGGTTCGGGGCTGAAATGGCTCTCCTGGTTCCAAACCGGGACCTCCCTCTTCAAATCCATAGGTCCTTCTTTGTGTTTTTCTATGCGACCAAGAATTAGTCTCATGCTCTCCACTCCTCGTAACCATGGTCACGACCACAGACTTGGCCCAAAAGGCATGCTGCGTTTCACTACCCCGACTTTCCAATACGACGAGTCCTTGGCTCCTCCAAGTCATGAAACTCTGATGAGGATTAACGAAGGTTAGATACTCCCTTTTCCCCAACTCACATGACCACACACTCATGACCACAAGCTCTACCATGAAAAATGAAACGTGATTCACAATATCGGAACCTTGTGCTACAAGGTGCCTAACCCCTCCAAGTCACGAACGCCAAAATCCCAATGAAATGAGATCTATGGATTAGATCTCTTTTGGATCGAGGACCATGATTATTTCGGTGTTTCACATTCCGAGACTTCGCCTATGCGAAATCGGCTTGCTCCTCTACCCGGTCGCCAAAATCATGAAATCTCCCCTCACTACAGATCAACAACTCTAAGCCTTCGAAGATCTGACAGTCTGGATCCTTTCGGTATTTCATGGGTCAAGAGTCCCGGCTCTTACCCTTTGTATCCCCGATCTCCGAAATTGCAAAAAGGGATCAACGACGCAGATCTATTGGGAATCGAAAACCACTATTTCCCCTGAGGGTCAAATGTTGAAAGGTCTCCCTGTTAACCTCCCTAGAGCTTCACTTGATCCAATTCCTCGTGGGATTTTGTGGATCTCCTTGAAATATCTCCACCATCTGTTTAGGTCTTCAAGATCTCCCCTCCTAGATCTATGCAGTGTTAAAGCCTGTGCACCTACCTCATTCAGACGGTCCACGGGATTCTCCACCGTGATCCAACGCTCGATGACATTATTCCTCCTAAGCTTTTACTCGATTCAGACTTAGAAGAGTTTCTAAGTCTTTGAAGGCCCGACCTTCGCTTCTCTAGGGGAATGGGTTCCTGGATCTCGATAACACCTATGACGTGTTATTCCTCCTGAGCTTTGTCTGGTTCAGACTTCGATTTCCCACGCACTCCTTGCGTCTAAGTTACTTTTATAACTCATATCCACGATATTTCTTGCTGAGAATTTTCTCCCGATTTCCTTGCATTCCTCTCTGGCTCTATGCACACCTTGCAAAGCTTCAAATGAAGAGAAACAATTGAAACTAGAACACTATCATGCACAGTTCCATTCACTTGTTCATGAAAACAAAAATGACAAGAAAACATACACAATCCAAACACCATACATTTGGATCAGTTTTCCTTCTATTATATTCACAAGTGCCGAAAATGGCTACAAAATACATTCAAATTACAGTAACTCAAAAATTGAGATCTCCTGCTAACTCCCAGTTCTCTTGCAGCTAATTTCTCTCTATATTGCATCTCTCCCAACTGGTCGTACAAACTTCTACTTAACTCTAAAAGATTTTTAGGGTTTCCCCTGGCTACTTGCCTACTCTAAAATTCATCCTACGCTATCTTAGTTCAGTTACATTCCAGAGCCACAGTGGATATTCCTGCTCTGTTTACGATTTTCAAAACGTGCCTCAAAGGGTAAAATTCAACACTGGTTCAAGCGTGCCTCCAACGGTAAATTTTGATGCCGAGTTAAGGCAAATTTCAAGATCAGCTGCAACTGCCAACATTGAAGTTCTGGAAGAAATCTCACGTGTTGAATGGTCATGCCTATGCACACTTGCCAACGATGCTCCTGCATTACTAGAAAAGCCAACTATATATTCACTTGAGGATACTGGTGACTTTGGGGAGGAAGTCCCATTAGTATTCCAGTACGATCATAAGCAGTCTGCATATAAGTAGAAAGTCCTAACATATTCGATCAGGGAGGGGTTTTAGTCATGTAGCCTACAGTGTTCGGTTTATTTGGAATGTTTCCTTGTGAATGAACATTTGAATCGAAGTTTGGACCCCAAGTTGGATTCAAGGAACCTGGATACGGTTGGCCAAGATTGGGAGGTACAAAAGAGTTAACTTGAGGATGTTTCCCCTCAAACGATTGTGGATTTCCTTGGAGAGGAAGAATCCAATGTACATGTGTAGTTTGCCCATAAACCGGGTTATGGGTGACAACTTGGGGTTGCCCCCCTAATTGAGGTTGGGCCCCAGATTGAGGTTCTACACCAATATAGGGTTGCCACCTGACCTGATATTGTGCCCCAAATTGAGGTTCTCCCCCAACTTGTAGTTATGCCCCAGTATGAGGTTGTCCTCCAAAAGGAATCTGAAAAAAAAAAGTGATAAATGGACCAGTGCCCCCAAGTGGGTTGGAGCCACTAGGGTTGGGATAACTATCCCCTCCAAACAAAGTTGGAAGAGGGGCATACAACCCTATGGATGGGTTCTAAGCAGGTGCAGAAACAAAACCAACAACAAAATAATACCTAGGAGGAATAAAAATCCTTTTCCCTCTGGATGAATTATGGGTAGGGATGGCGATGGAAGTATTCAAAGTGTGATACTCAGGGGGAAGTGACAAGATAGGTCTAGATGGAAGTGGTGTTCCAACGAGAGCTTGATTAACCAGCACATTCCCGGTAGGAATAGTTGTAGTGTGTGGAACCATGGTAGAATGGGCCATCTGGAGAGAAAGGGTTGAGCAAGGACCAACTGACTGTGTGTCTGGAACGATGGTGATATTATTGGTTGTACCGGAAAAATGGTCTAAAGTTACCATGTAGGTAAAAAACATTTCAGGAAGTTTTGATATTATAGGTGGATCAGGACTCACCCCTAATTTGTTGTAAAGCTCTTGCACAGTGCAAGGTGGGGTTCTAAATGCTTCACTAGAAAGAGGGGGATTCTCTACTTCAGGGCCTGTATGAGGTCCAGTTGGTGCTCCATAAGTTTCAACAATAAGTTCTCTTGATGAATTCATCCATAGAATACATCTCTCATATCCATTATGCGGTAACAGAGTTGGAGGAAGTTAGAAAGCCTCTAGAGAATCAGAAATAATTCGGAAATCTTCTAAAGAGTTGGAACTTTCCACTTGTGAGGTTACATTGTTCTGGACTTCTCTCTGCTCAAGAGATCCCTTTGGTAAATTAGGAAGCAAAGGGAGGTAACCTTCCAGATCTTCCAGGGGTATCCCTTTCATCCTACGTGAACGTCATGGAGCGTCAATGTTGGCCGAACCAAATATTTTACAGAAAAAATCTATGGCCAACTATGAAAACAAACAACATTCACTAAGAAAATCTAGAAATCAAACCAAGCAAACAAACCTTCTTATTTCAAAGTCACTAGTTGGTGATGAAATCCAACATCGTGAGGTCAATACCATAAGGGGCTAGGATAGAGCAGGCGGAAAAGTTATGTTGACGACCTGCTTAATGGACTTACACCCTAGTGAAACCTCCCACACATAATCATGGGTATACCCTCCAAGGAGCCCGAGTGAGTCTGGCCAACGTCGATTCCAGGTATCGTGAAGACTTTCCCCTCCATAGTCACCTCATGCAATACCCTAAAGAGATAGGATACTAAGGTTACCAAGTACAAAAATGATGCCTAGGGAAACAGTCGACAGTCTGATCCACATGCAAAGGCAGGGTATCTAGCCCAAAATCAACTCGAAAGGATTCCACTCATAATTGTGGGTATACCTTTAAGTGACCGCTATAATACACGCAATCTATACACCAAGACCAACAAAGCCAAGTGAGTAACTCTTCAATTCTTAATGCGACCTCAGGTTTGACCCTTTTGTGAGAAGGGATTCCCAGGACAAAATGTTGCAAGTGGATTTGAACACTCCCTATCACAAGATGCTACAATGTGTTTTATGATTTGGAGAGTGTGCCTCATAACCTATTCCAAAGTGCTAGCCTATCTAATGTTGGTGAGAAGAGTTTCTAGAAAACAAAAGTTACTAATAAATTTTAAAATTACACGGTGTTTTAGAGGCTATTGTTTACTCAAGAGGGATATGGAAATGAAACCAATTCCATATGAGACCTTGAGCCAATAACATGCAAGAAGAGATGAATGATGCAATATTTCAGTTCAATGAACTCTAATTATAGTAAGGAGAAGGTATTTCTTCGGAATCATGAAATCTACGAAATGCAATATCTTTTTCTTGAATGAACACAATTCCAAACAATCATAAGCTATCAAATTTCCCAATTTGCTATCTTTTAAAGAAAATCGAATGCAATTTTTTTTCTTATGAGTGATTACTAAAAAGAATAGATGATTTTAATTCTTCCTTTCCAAAACCAAATCAGAGGTATAATGAAGAAAGGAAAACATAATCAAAGAAAATGAACACACTCAACACAATGCCCAAATCAAACTTTCAATGAAGACAAAAATGAAGATGACAAAAAAGTGTTTCTCCAATTGAAAATGAAAATATCTTTCAAATCAATAAGCAATCCAAAAAATGTAAAACAATTCAAAAATTTAATCAAATCAAAGACTTTTTATCAATCAAGCACTCAGATCTAGATCCAGAGATTATATCCTTGTTGACAAAAATCAAGAAGCAAAAAACTTGCAAAATGACAAAGAAAGACTTTCAATCCCTGAAAACCAATCAACAACAAGTCTTAAACTAAAAAACAAATCAGATACTAGCACTGAAATTTTATCCCAAGTGATCAAAGAAGAACTCGGTGATAGAAGACAAAAAGGCCCAAACCAACAAATCCTATAGGAAACGTCGCAGCTCAGCAGTAAGGTACAATGTGGTGAAATAACATCGTCGTAGGCTATCTATGGGACAGAATGAAACGATTCTGCACTGATTTAAACAGTCAGGATGTGGTGATCAAGGAATGTCACGGGCTATATATGGGGTACAGTGCAGCGACCTCTGTAAATAAGGAAACATTGGACAAAGGACAAAGAATCTAAATGAAATTTCAGACCCAGGGAGTCCATATGGATCACCCACTGACTTAGAGACTGGATTAAAATGAAAGGAGGTAGGATAAATGAAAATGGATAGCAAAAAACCAAAAACAAGTCATATCCCCAAAATGGTCGCCAATTTTGTTATTGGATTAATCAGTAAATGAAGAAATAAAGTGATCTCCCTAGATCCACCTAGATATAGAAAAAAATAAGATAGGACATGAGGCTTTTCCTAAGCTCTAATCATTGAATTTACTATCAAACAAGAGATGAGTGACATACCATTTAAATATCACTTCCTTGTATCTTTGTTGTCCTTTCTCTACTCCAGTTCTCCTGTGATATTGGATCTGCAAGGCAACACAAACCAATCAAAGTGAAAGAAACAATAGTATACTCAATGAAAACTTATGCACATGATCAAGGAATCATACAATAAAATGAGAATTGTTTTATGGGAAAGAAACATGTCAATGCATTATATTAAGTAAAAGTGGAAGATACAACTAAAAATACTTGATGTTGCAAGGTCCCCTTTCAGTGGCCCTTTGCTCCAACACACACACTTGCTCCAAAATTTCATGAAGAAAATCCACGATGACTTGATGAACCAAAATGAATCCCTCAAGCATGAACTAAAGTAGAATTCCTCATACAATTCTTAGCCTATTCAACCTTCATTAACCTTATCTTTTCCATGAGAAATCCCTCTTTATATAGGGGAAAGAGAGATGGTTAAAGATATTAGGATGATCCCACCAAATCATAGAAGCGAGTATGATCCCATATATTCGGAAGCCACCTCATCTTCTAGAAGATCATCTTCTAGAAATTTCATTAAGCTCGACCTTTTCTTAGTATTTTAGCATCACCGTACCTTGCCTATAGGAAATAATGCAGCAACATCGTAAACTAGTTTCAGGGCAGAGGGCGGAAATCAGGCATCACCGCACCATGTGCATTGTAACATCCCCGACCACCAAAAGGATAGGCAATGCTACCAACACCTGTAGCTCTACTACTCTATTCTGATCTGTGACAACTCCAGCCTTAAAATACTGGCTATTCCACGCAAAGATACTTGTGGAAAAACATACACATATATATATAAAGATAGAATGACTATTCTACCTATATATAAATAATAATGCGGAAATAAAAGTAATCCTACACATGCAACATATACAACATATACAAGCGATACTCATAAATTACAACATATGTACCATTACACAACATGCAAATGAAAATAAAAGGGGTACTTAACTTTTATTAGAAGACCACCAACTACGTGCGGAACTTCCACGAACCTCACAGCCATAGACCACATTGCTCATCATGCTCAACAATGGTCACCCACGAGCTGGGAATAAGCTCCACCCAAAGCAAGGGAATCATATACTAGGCTGGGGTTATAGGAAAAATGCACAGAGAAACCAGAAGGATTCTCTCCAGGATCCCTCTTACACCCACTACTCACAGACTCTCATTCCCCACATGCCTATTCCACTTGGGAGTATACAACTTCACAAGCATAGTCCATCAGTGCTTCACCTCCCTCTCTAGGTCTCGGCAACAAAACGGATCAAGAATTCTCAGAGCTTTGTAGCTAGTGTTGGACTCTCTCTGGGAGAAAACCACTTCCCAACAGAGTCTCTCACCTGGAGAGAGTTTCTCACAGGCCTGACAATCTACCTCTTCTACCACGGGCTTGACAACCCACTTCTTCAACACATTCCTTGACATAGCTCTAGTCAGGTGAGGACAACATTAATGGTTCAAAACTCATTCACACAGGAATGACAGAAGGAAGCAAGCTACACTTAGTCCAGTAATTGCATGGCCACAACATCCCACAATTACAACACCACATGACTTAGACAAATACGGAATACCCGGCTTCACAGAAAACATGGCTCAATCCACAAGTTCTCACAGGTTTCAGGATGCATGACCATAGGAAAAAAAAAAGAGGTCGATGATGGATCCAAATAGGGTAGACGGTGGATGGCATAATCACTAAC
>SNQJ01S0050543.1:0-11792 GCA_010110895.2 Picea sitchensis
TCATAAAAAATGTAGCCCAAGTATTGGACCATGTTCATGCCAAATGAACATTTTTCCAAGTTGGAATATAGCTTGTGCTGTCGCAAAGTGCTCAAAAACTGTTGAATATGTTGCATGTGCTCCTCCCAAGTTCTGCTAAATATGAGGATGTCATCCAAATATACTACCACAAAAGAGTTGGTGAAAGGTCTCAATACATCATCCATCGACCTCATGAAAGTGTCTGGTGCATTTGTTAAGCTAAAGGGCATGACCCACCATTCAAAGAAACATTATTTAGACTTGAAATTTGTCTTCCATACATCAATTGGTTCGATGGGAACTCGGTGGTAGACAAAATTTAGGTTAATCTTGCTGAAGAAATTCTCCCCCTTGAGTTGGTCAAGAAGGTCATCAATTCAGGGAATTGGGCACCGGTTCCTGATTGTGATTTTGTTTAATTCTCTGTAATCAATGCAGAGCCACCAGGTCCCATCTTTCTTCTGCACTAGTACAATCAGGCTTCCACAAGGGGAGGAGTTGGGTCTGATGTGCCCCTTTTAAAGTAGCTCTTGGATCTGACGCTTGATTTCTTCATTTTCCATCAGTGAGTGGTGATAGACTGGTCTATTAGGCAGAGGTGCACCATTGGTTAGATCAATTGGATTCTTGACTTGGCAGTGCGTTAGTACTTCGGTGGGTGAGGAGAATATGTCTCTGTATTCTTCCATGATCCCGTCCACTTGCTTTTGTTGCAAGCAAAGGCTCTGTGTAGAGGCCACTGATGTGGCGATGACCTTCTTCTTACTATGAACATAGATCACAAAGAAGATGAACTTCCCAATCTATGAAATGAACTTACTGCATTGCTTAACATAGATTAAAGAAATAGCGGTAGGCGGCGTGACCTCTAGTATCCTGTACAATTGTCTACCTAAAGTAATAATAACACTGCGAGGTCTAGACTCATACACAACATGTCGCTTCCACAAATATGGTTGTCCTAAAAGAGTATCACAAACTTCAAGGGGATCAATATCACACAATACCTCATCTTTGAAGGGATTTATGTCATAGGGTAGATCGCATTGTTGGCTGACACAAATATCTCTTCCTTGGTGAAGCCAGTTGATGGTGTAGGGCTGCGAGTGCGGTGTCATTGGCAGGTCCAACCTCTTGACAAAATCTGCTGAGCTCTTATTCTTCTGACTACTGCTATTGACAATGAAATGAAGAGTATCCCCCTTTACCCACATCTGTGAGTGAAAGAGGCGTTCCCCTTCCTATGGTTCTTTTTGTTTGATTGGTTGGACTTTGGTGGTAGTGATTGTGGCATTGGGTTCGACATCGAGAATCCACTTCCCTCCTTCTAAATTTAATTCAGTGTCATAATCTACCTTTGACTCATAATCTTTTAGATCGACCACTAGTGACTGCTTGGAGCGACATTCTTAGGTGTTGTGGCAAGGGATTTTATGGTATTCACACCATTTTCCCATGTCCCTCTTTGATTTCTCATTACCCTTCTTGTGTTGCAGCTTGGACTAGTTGTTCTGAGAGTGGAATTTTTTTTTGTCCCTTATTTTCTGGGTTTAGGCGGCCTTTGACCTTCTTCGGCTGTGAGGAGTTAGAAGATCCAAACTTTCACCTCTTCTGCTTAAATTTCTACTCGATCTTGAAAACATATCTATAAATCGTACCTAATGATGCGATGTCCAAAAACTCCATTTCTGTTTGAATGTATCTATGCAGAAAACCATGGTATTTGAGCACCAGATGTCGTTCATAGTCTTTGATACCCAATTTGGTGTGTAGGGTATGGAAAATATTGGTGAAATATGGTACTTTCTAGTCCCTTTCCTGATGCAGGGTAGCCCATCTTGTGTACTGGTCCTCCTAGCTTCCAACATGATAGTATTGTTCTTTAATGGAATCCCTGAAGGAATGCCACGTGGGGGCGACTACAAATATTGCATATTACTCTATGGAACTTTGCTCAGAGTAAGTATCCACCAGTCCTTAACATGGGGGACACCCTTGATGAGTGCAAAAGTAATATTTTCCCTATCAAAAAAATTATGGACCGAAAAATACCCTTCGAGCAGATTCAACCATTTATCTACAACATCTGCATCTATCGGTCCTTCAAATAATGGAATATCAAAATTTACCTATACCTAGAAGGGGGTTGCATGGCCGCTTGATGAAGATGTGTCTCCTGTGGGCAGCCACCGAAGGATTTGTGCAAAGTTGTCCATCATTTTTTTCCTTTGCCGCATAAGGGCTTCCTCGAGCAACATTTTAAAAGGATCTCCTGCTCCATCATCTTTATTTTCATCCCCCATGGGTTTTTTTCGAGCTCGGATAAAACCGATATGGAAAAGGCTCTACTGGTTCGAGTCCCAACTTCTTGTACCCAGATCTTGTTAGGGACATGCATGAAGAAAAAAAAATGAAGAGCAAACCACTTTGATACCACTTATCCGGATTTATGAGTGGAACGAAATGAATAACATGCCAAATACAATAACATAGAGATACATATAACAACAACAAATATCTAGTGAACAACAACTTCTATTGAATAAATAAAATAGGCTGAAACTGTAAAACTGTAGAACTAAAACAACTTGCTCGAATGGTGGTAGCTATATCTAAGAAGAGATGTGGCTGATATGTGCATCCATCTGAGAAGAATGATTACAATGAGGCTCCAGAGGCCTTTTTAACATTACTCATGAATTTCAAAAACCTAGACATCCAAAAACCTAACCCTAGGAGATGAAACACCAAAAGTTATGTGGGCCCCAATGGGTAAGTTGGTACCTCAACTTTCTAGGGTTCTAACTTTTGTATACAACCTTCGTTTTAGGCGTGTGATATCCCGTTAGAAAGGTATTTTCAAGAACTACACATTATGTCATCAAACTCTAAATTAATCTACATTTTGACTGTGGAAAACCAAAAAAACATTGTTTAGGGCCCCAAAATGGCCATGGAAGTACAAAAGGATGTATTGAAATGAAAAATTCCAAAATAAGTTAGTTGGATTAGGTGGGAGGCCACCAATCTCCACCTGGAATATGTGTAGGGCTTTAGACATCCCCAGAAGTGTAGAACCAACAATTACAAAGAAGTACAGAAGAACATGTTGAACTAAAACTGTCAAGAGGAGCCAGTTGGAATAGGTGGGTGGCCACCAATATCCACCTAGATCAATGACAACACCTATTGGTGGAATGGTTCAGGTAGCCTCAACATATCGATCAGATGGAAAGTGATGGTGAAATCCTTCCCCCTGATAGGCGATTGGACAATATGGCAGATTGGAAATGGAAAAAGTGTTATGATATCAAAAATAAAATAAAGAAATAATTGAAAGTAAAAATATTATCATGGTTAAAAAATTTCAATGGACAATATGGTAGATTGGAAATGGAAAAAGTGCAAACCTTTTTTCAAGTATGAGAGATATTTTTTGGTTGAAGTTCAGATCACTGCGTGAGTTTGAAAGGAAGTTCATGGAAGGAGATATAAATCTCAGTCTACACTAGAACGCTGAGGAGCTGGGAAAGGAAGGGATTACGTTTAGATCATTCTCCAAGCCGCTCCAATACATATGGTTCAACAAATAATCCCAAAAACTATTTATTCCACGAATGAATTTAACATCTCCTACGCACACTAAAGTGTTCTTCAAGAACTTGATTTCACTCGAGTTCAATGATGCATCCAGTGGAAGCCATGTCGGGAATTTCATTCAACTTGTTAGCACTGAGAGTCACCCTCAGATTGCAGGAGGATAAGACCAGTACCTATCATAAATGTTTGGTGGATGTTTTATTTATGTGAGTGGAGGTCAAAATGGAGAAAACTCAATACAATAATGATTTCAACATAGATCTGGACAAGAAATGCATAGGGAAGTGAGGGCCACATTAACTTTAGTAAGTGAATTGATTTTTAGTATGAGCAGAGGGAAGAATTAGTAAGAAAAGTGAACAAGACTACTTTGGACATCAGGCCTTCAAATAACTTGGAGAGGAAAAACGCAGTCTCAAGAATGCTATAGAACTCAAGATTCAGACACTGAAATATGTCCAAATGACACAATCACAACAACATAATGATAAAACCTACATCATAATGCAGCTACAACAACTGTACTGGATCCTCCATGCCCGAGTCATTCAGTGTCAGGAGAAATAAGACAACAAAGAATCTGACTAAAACTAGTCACAACACTATTGTAATCAAACCTACATTACAACAACATCACAACCCTCGACTGGATCCTCCATGCCCGACTGTTTTAGCATATTTTTTACAGAGAGATGGGGGAAATTGACTTCTATTAATGTGAAAGTCTCAAATTTGTTACATAACTAGAGAACAACTTCTGACATCAAAACATTACAAAATCGGGAGCCCTGCTCAATCCATTGACCCTAACAAACTATCAAATTGAAACATTTATACTCAGATCAACCCCCGACTATCAGGAGTGTGATCTAATCACTACATTCAAAGAATTGCATTTGAGAAGTCTTCTATCAGACTGTGCATGTATCCTTTTGTTAGACGTGAGCTCAGATTGGCATGGGTCTGTAGGAAAATATGTCCATAGGGGTACCACGGGCTGACGGTTCAGTCCCCACGTTCAGGCCTTCCACGCCTTCCATTTATGGAGTGAGCCAAGGTTTCAACCACTAGCTCTATTTTCATTAACTTATATCTCCTAGGGATCTAGATCGAGCCAGGTAAACAAGGGACGACTACTTGCTACGATTAAATGTGATGCTGAATGAGCATATGAACTCGGGGCCATTGGTCTGATCGAGAATTGTGGCTGGGATAATTTTTCTATTTGTGATGTTGTCGCTGAAGATTTTATCCATCCACCAAATTTGGGATACATAAGACCTCGCATGGAGATGGTGCCAAATTTGGCGTTTAATAGTCCCAGATGTGGAGAAGTGGATGCGTGCAATGTATCTTTGGCCATTTCTCATTGTAACCTCAAGCTGTGACCCAACGCTTATCCCACATGGCACTTCATGATTTTTCCCTTGGGGAGTCTTCGCCTCCCCTACTCCAGATTTCCCGATACCTGAGTTAGAGAAATCGCCCTGCTCAGACCGATGGTCAGATCTGCTTCATGACAGATGACTGTGATTTCTTCTTTAGAACTCCGAACTGGCCATCCTTATGCAATGGGTGCTATCCCTTTCCTCCTAGACCCAATTTCCACATTACCATGGGCTGTGCCAGGCGCCTATCCTCAAAGGCGCTTCGGGGTTTCTCCTTTCGGGGATTTTTTGCCTTGCTCCCCGCAAAACCTCCGATTCACGAAATTGCAAATCTGCTGATCTATCACCATGTGTCGTTCTGGATTAGATGGCTCATGCTCACTTCGAGACCTTGGAGATTTCGAGACTTCGATGATTCCGAGGCTTCTACACTTCGACGACTTCAACACTTCGACGCTTCAGGACATTTCAATACTTGACTTCCACGATTCTCTGGAGCGTCGACCTCTGAAGCAAGGGATCTACCTACACGTGTTTCTTTGGCTTGGATGGCTCATATTACTTCGGGAGTCTGAGCTTCGAATCTTCAGTAAATTTACGCACTTCTCCTTTCAAAACTCCCGAAGCCTATTTCCAGGAACCCTTGGATCGGTTGCCACCTGTCACCCCTCAAGATATACAACTCATGCTCGCTTCGGGTTTCATGGTTTTCAATGGTGCTATACTTTGTGCAACTTTGAAATTTCGAATGTTCGTGAGCCACTAATTTGAACTTCTCCAGGAATATCCACCGCTGAAATATTAAACTTGCATGCTGCTTGCGTTTCAAGCCCGAAATAGACTGTTCTAAAAGCTGCGCTTTGATCTCAAGGTTGATACCTACGCAAGCAAAGGACTAGGTCACCCTGCGAACCTTATACAACTTTATGTGATTACATTTGGCTCCATAGGAGATGGCATGCTCCCTGCGAGCTTCCAAGAACACACAGTTCCAGTGCTTTAGCTATTGGGCTATGGAGTCTAGCTCAAAAATTTCGCTGAAGAACACAAGGAAATATGTACACTACTCTACTAAAAAACTGAAAACAAACACATGGGCTCAAGAAGGATCTTATTTATGAACAATCCTAGGCTAACTGATTTTTTACAAAGTGCTAGGTGAAAGCAAACTTCCACCATATCGACCTAGAATTTCTGGTAATATAACTCTTCTTCTCACTATAAATGATCCACAAAAGGTAAAGGAAGTATGACAACATAAGGAAAACATGGTTTGGAACACTGACAATGGCCCTAAATGATGATAAGATGAATAATTTTGTAGGCTCCAATGCTTTTGGAAAACACATCTCCATATATAACCCCATAGGGTCACAAAATTTATAATCAGCAAAGCTCAACTAGTAAAAAACTACCTCCTGTCCTTCATTGTTTCTCACTTGTCGTTCAATGTTCTCAGAGTGTACAGGTGGGTGGAGGACTGATGTAGGTTGGCTAATCCCAGGTGATATTTTCTCATTTACAGGCTCCAGGCAGGAGACAAGTTGCACATTTAGCTCCTCCTTTTCTCCTTCATGGCTCTCACAAGGATTCGATTCAAAATCATCATAAACAAGAACCATGGAAAATATATTCTCTTCGTCATCTTCACTGGGATATCCATCAAAAGTTGTTTGTTCTTGGTCAGTATTCGAAATCAATTCTTCATCCTAAGCAAGGCTGTCAGGAACATCTATTTCAAGGACCAAAATATCCTCTGCATCTTCTTCGTAAGAGCGACGAGCAAAATTTTCCTTCAATTCCTCTATCCTTGCAGAAAGATATTTTACCAGTTTTAACTCCTCCGAGGTATACCCCTCATCCTCAAAGATTTCGCAAGGATGAACTATGTTCTGAACACCATATCTATACTCCTCATAATAGTTATGATAGATTAACTCAGAGAAATAATACCTTTGACAGTGAGCATTGAAAGCTACATGAAACTTCTCCAGGGAGGAGATGCTAGCAGGGGGCAAGGAGTGATACCACTCATGAGCATCTCTCGCTAATCAGAACATGAACATCTTCAATAATACATCCTCATGATGTATTTCCCATTGATGCATGAGTTCATGAAACTCATGTAGATGATTGACAGGGTTGTCATCTTTATGTTCTCTAAATATGGGCAAAAAATCACCCCACTCATTGATAGTAGGAACAACATTTGGAAAACCAGGAACAACAGAGAAATTAAAAGGAGCAAACCTTCGAGCCAAAATGGCTTCCATATGAAAGTATGAATTCTTAAAACTGTGGAGTCTCCACTAGATTCTTTAAACATGGAGTCGCCAGGTGAATGATATGTAGTCTAAAAGTGTCTGGACTTTGTTCACCATCAAAGACCAGAACTGGTCATTATTGTTCTTCTAGGAAGCTCTTCAATCTGGGACAACAACTAAAGCCTTCTTGAGAAATATTTCCTTTCTTGATAATATTCTCCGGGTCAGCTTTAGGTGTAGCCAGAGGTAGCTGTGGAGTAGACCTCGTGTGTATTCCTTTCAGAGCCACACCTGAAACAATGGATTCGTTAGGTGAAAGCTGCAATCTTTAAGTCATTGATATCTGATGCACCTTCAGAATCAAAATTTCTTTGTCATTCTTACCAGGGAAATGTCTTCAATTCGTTCCTTGGCAACGATGCCAAGAATGTTAGCACTAAGATTCACCCTAATATTGCAGGAGGATTGACCCAATACCCATGATAAATGTTTGGTGGATATTTGATATTTTGTTAGGGTCAATGGGTTGAGAAGGGCTCCCGATTTTGTAATGTTTTGATGCCAGAAGTTGTTCTCTAGTTATGTAACAAATTTGATACTTTCACATTAATAGAATTCAGTTTCACCCATCTCTCTGTAAAAGATGTGTTAAAACGCTTGGGCATGGAGGATCCAGTCGAGGGTTGTTATTATATTGTAATGTAGGTTTGATTACAATAGTATCATGACCAATTTTAATCAGTTGTCTTTGTTATCATTTTCCCTCTTACACTAAATGGCTCAGGCATGGAGGATCCAATCGAGTTGTTGTAGCTGCATTGTGATGTAGGTTTGATCATTATGTTGTTGTGACTGTGTCGTTTGGACATATTTCAGTGTCTTAATATTGAGTTCTAGAGCATTCTTGAGCCTGAGTTTTTCCTCTCCAAGTTGTTTGAAGGCCTGATGCCCAAAGCAGTCTTGTTTAATTTTCTTACTAAGTCTTCCCTATGCTCATACTAAAACTCAATTCACTGACTGAAGCTAATGTGGCCCTCACTTCCCTGTGCATTTATTGTCTATTTCTTTGTTGAAATCATTCTTGTATTGAGTTTTATCCATTTTGACCTCCACTCACATAAATCAAACATCCACCAAACATTTCTGATGGGTACTAGGCTTATCCTCCTGCAATTTGAGGGTGACTCTCAGTGCTAACACAACTAATGGATGCCCTCATTGACACTTCTACAGACATTCACAAGCTAAGGAAATCTCATGTCATTCATCTTAGAAGTATGTTACCCGATAAGGGTTTAGTGAAGATTTGGGGCAACATATATAAGTCGCCTCGAGTCTCTAGAGGAGATGAAACAAGAAATAAACAACGTGCTTACCTCCAAGTGTTGCATAACTGTGTTTTTTTAAACATTTCACTGATTTTTTAAAAATATCTAAAATGTATTTATAGGTAGTGTAAATTTGCATTTCAGGTTGTTATGTTGTAGGCAATTTATAACTAGATGAAAATTGAAAATTGAATTAAAATGTAATAGCATTATTTTATTTGTAAAATTATATGATGAAGAACCAATCATAGAACATAGTAACATAATTTAAGTTAGTGGTTCGTACGTACTTCAATGCCATAAGAACATATCACTGATTTGATTGTCTACAGTCTATTATAAGCTAATATTTCTTGTTGTCCTTTGGTGCTCCAAGAACAACAGTTACATGCTATCTTTGTGTGTTTGTATATGTGAAAAATGTCAAGTTGTATGATTGACTATTGGATACATTCAATATCTAGAGTTCTTTCCTAGGTAATTAGTGAATACAATGGAAGACCCTGTACTTCAACAGATGGAAGTATGTCAATAAAATGATTCAGTGTCTAGACTATTCTTCAGGGTGTGTTATGAATTGTCGGTCCTACAAATACGTCATTGATGGTCAGAAGCAATTGTATCTTAAATGGATCAAGTGGTAGTTCAAAGTAGATGGTTAAGAAATATCATAGTCTATGAGATTTCAAAGTGGGTAGAAATGTTGATGAAGACTAGACCAGACATAGAACAAACTTCAAAAATGTTTTTATGTGAGTTCAATATTGTTATTTATGATGTAACAATTAAGGGAGGGTGTTAGAATTAATGTTTACTTTAGTGATTGGTTTGAGTTTGTTAGATCTAGTTGGTTGTGGGAATATCTTCTCCAACTATAAGATCCTATTTATGTGTATGTAGCTGAGATATATTCTCATGAATTTGTTATGATGTTGAGGAAAAACTTCATGTATAAATATCTGCTTGATTGAATAATAAAAAAAATATAGAATTGTTTTGTGCATGTTGGTTTACTAAGTAACCTAAAATGACCCCATAGTTGAATTAATCAATAAGAGAATTAACCACTTTGAGGGGGCTCTTGAATATACTATTATTTTATTAAAAGATGAATTATTATTTAAGAAAAAATGATTAATTTTTAAAAAAGGGGCATTGACACCTTAGGGGGTGAGGTGGTTAGCCTCACTGAGTATGTAAATAGAGGGGAGAATCAATGGGTTTGAGTGTGACTTAGAGAGTAAGTAAATGTTGCCAAAATTCTAATAGAGAATAAAATGATGAATTGAAATAGGTTGAATTGAAATGGAAATGGGATCTCGAAAGAAGTTGGTAATGCTAATCTAGATGTTTACCAATGGTAAAATCCATACTAAGTATATTATGCACCAAAAAATGGTTATGATTCCTCACAACTTAGGGGTCTCAAGGAAAGAAGTTTTCCCCAAATATAGTTAGGAGGAAACCGATTGGAACCATGAAAGTTGGCCAAGGCAAGGCATTGATGTCTCAAGCAATGCTAGAAGTGCTAACATTAAATATCTGCGAGATATAATGTATTTTTTTAAGAAACCTTTTATGTTTTGGTTACTTGGCTTAAATAATTGGTCTTTTATGAATATAATTTTGGTATATGCATGTGAATGATACTAACCTGGGTATTGATATGAGAATTACGTTGAGTACACTTTAAAAATTTTCTTATAAAGAGGAGTATGGCTTCACACTCTATGGAAGAATATGTCTCTATTGACAGAAAAATTGCAAAAGAACTTTTGTTGTAGAATGTCCAAATAAAAAAAAAGGCCTTAAAGGAAGTGAGGTAATTTCTTTTTTTAATATGTAATTTAATTAGTTTAATATTCTTTCATCATTAAAATAAATTTAATAGTTAGTTTAATTTCATATTAAAGATTCAAAGGATGTTTGCCAAAATATTTGAATAGGAAATATGACTTGTGTTTGTGAAAATAATTGGAAAAATAATTTAGAAACTCTTAGATGTTAATTTGTTTATGAATCAATGAATATTTGGAGTATTTTGGTTGGTTATGTTTATTTTCATATATAATTATATCTTGGAGTTGTAAAAATCCCTATAGGAATGATATTATGTTTACCCAAATTGTAAATCTTTATTTTATCTTATATATGGTGAAAATAGTTGAGGAAGCTATTAATTGTATTGTCATGGAAAATAAAACAAAACAAAGCTAGGTTTCTTTCTCCCTATGCTTGGGATTACTTTCCATATGTTTCATAAAATGTCTGAATAAGATTCTAAGGAAATTTTGGCAAATTACAATTTTTTTAAATTTGTATCTTTCGTTTGTTATCAATCTAGTTTTGTGATATTGACTTAGAATCATTTTGGTGTAATTAAAATTAGTAAATTGTGTGTTTGTGATTTTGATAAAAACAAATTTATAAATGTTTATGTTCATTTTCAAACTAACTTTAAGGAAATTCATACCATGTGATTTTGTAACTCCCATTCTCAGTCAACATATTATGTTTTTAGAGACCAATTTCAAGAAAGAGTTAGTTACCCGATGAAAGTTTCTACTTAACCTCAAATGAATTTTCTAATTTTTCTCTGATTTTTTTTTAAAATGTTATGCCTAAATTACTAAAGGTGGTTGTGGGAAAGTTGCTTATATAAATGGGTACATACAAATTATTTGAAAAAATTCTACAACCAAAGAAATTACATTCATTAAACAAGTACCACGGTAGTGGCCATGTTCCTACCCAAAAGTTTTTGGTGCATATATTTGAATTCATGCATAAGTTTGAATTACAACATTGCATGCCAACACCTTCAAGCTGCTTATACCAATACTAAAATTGCATTATCCTATGTTCCTAAAACTCATGTTGCAGGTGAAGTGGTGGTGGGGCATGTAGATTTTAACCCTGTACAATATTTACTACAGATAGATTTTTAGTAAAAGAACAGAAAAGATACAATGGAAAATACAAAAATTACATAGAGATTTTTCCCTTGGAAACCCAAACTGGGAAAACCAACATATTCTATATTCATTCATAGTATTACAATGTTTACAATACAATATACATATAGGAGCCAATGAAATCCAAAACCTTAACACAATGATCTGGATTAGTCAACAACCCTAATTCCTTAACCGGAAATAGAAAACCATCGGCAAAAACCATGTGCCGAAAAA
>SNQJ01S0050543.1:11802-23396 GCA_010110895.2 Picea sitchensis
CATTGCAGATTTAACCCAACATAATCATAAATAGAAACAAGAATAACTTAATAATCATAATGTTTTGGGTATCTTCGAAATCAACCAATTTTGATTTTTCATTGAACAATTAATAATCCTATAGATGTGTGGCATTGGATAAATAATAGTCCTCAAGATGAGTGATTTCATTCATATATGTTAATAATTATCATGATGCAGATGGATCTTTATTTTTAATATTTGATTATTTTGATATGGTTAAAGGACATGGCGTGAAAAATCCACGATGTCCTTTGTTAAAATTAAATCAATGATGTTTAACAAAGCATCAACATACTTTCAAAAAAACCATACATGACACGGGCTGTTAGGGTTTGGAGAAACAACACGCTAGGGTTTGATAGTCGCGGTCACAACAGAGGACAACATGGTTACCGAAGGGGGTGGTAATGGAAACCCCTCATACAAGCAGGTAGTGGTGGACAAGGGGAAAGGCCCACGAGGCATAGGTTTCAAGGAACCAGTGATAAGCACCTCGGGATCAGGACCGAAAAAGAATCAGGAAAATAACAAGGAAAAAAGGGATTGCATGGGGGAGTAAGCTAGAGTAACCTAGAATGATGCGCAAGAACTAGTGGACCCCAATGGGGTAGAAGGGCGCACCCCATGTAAACCTAAAACAACACTGATACCCAAGGTGATACTGGAAGATCCACAAATGAAACTCTTCAGGGACTAGATGAAGATGCATGCACTAATTTGAAATTTCATGGGTTTGTGGCCCACAGAAAGAACGTTGCGCAACTAGATAAAATATCAATGGAAGCCAAGCGGAGAAGTGGAACTCCACCTAGGTTCGAAAGGCTTCTTCACACCAGTATTCATGAAACTGGAGGACAAGGATAAAGTCTTTGAGGGGGGGTCATACTTCCATGCCTCAATAGGACTGTACATGCAACCATGGAAGGAAAAATTCTCCCTAGAGAAAGAAGCCTTCTAAAATCTACCCATATGGTTGTGGCTTTACTCCTTGCCTCTAGGCTACTGGCTGCCATCCACCTTCGAAGAAATTAGGAACAAACTTGGAAAATATGTGAAGACATCAGAAGCAACCCTAAGAGGGAGATATACATCCTATGCAAGAATATCCTTGGAGATGGATGTTTCGGGGGCACTCCCAGAAGCCATAAGCCTGTAATTCAGGGATGAGAAATGGATACAAAACATCGATTACGAGCAGATCCCATTCAGATGAAGAATATTCCATGAACATGGACACCTAATAAGAGAATGCCCTCTCAATAAACAACAAGAAGTGGAAAACACCAAAATACAATAGGATGAGGATGGGTTTACAAAGCCGAACCACAGAAACAGAGCAAAGAAGAAACCAGGTAAAGCCCCAACAAAAAGCAATCCAGAAGCCAGGACTAGAATAGAAGGGTGGGACAAGAACAACAAAGGGGAAGAAGGAGGAAAAGAAAAGGAAAAATATAAAGAAACTAGGGAAAAAGAAACAAATGAGAACACAAATAATCAGAGAAATAAGATGGAACAGGGGGGCAACACAAATCCTATGGACGGAGAAACCAGAGATGCCAACACCCCCATGCAAGAGGTAGACAGAGACGTGGAAATGACACTAGGAGAGGTAGGTACGAAATATCATGATCTAAGAGATATTGTGGAAAGGGAAGGAATAGATCTCCTGAACATACTGACGCAATGGAAAAGGCAGGGCGTAGACAATGTACCAGCTAAGAAACTAGATCGTATCCAATACCTCTTCCTCCTAAGGCGGGAAGAAAAATCCATAGGGCTGAAGCACACGCACGGGGATATATGACACCTAGGAATCAAAGTAGGCAAGGGACAACCAAAGCTCTCACCCAAGAAGAAAAGAAGGAAGAAAGGCAGAAAATAAAAGAGCGTATCCCTACAGGAAGTAGGAGCCCTGCTGATAAACTCAGGTAAGATAAAAAATCTATTTCCCAACTTCCCCCCACATGTTTAAATGAAGATTATAACATGGAATATAAGAGGCCTAAACATCCCATGAAAGCAAAGAATCCTTAAAAACAGAATGAGGAAGGAACAACCAGACCTTTGTTTCATCCAAGAGACAAAATGAACTACAGACATAATGGAAAAAAATCGACAAAAAGGAATGGAGAAAGTACAAGATGTTGGTTGTCGAAGGACAACAGATTGCAGGAGGAATTCTCACTTTGTGGAACCCACAAGTGTTCAATCTACTAGCAGCCGAAGCCACCAGACACACACTATCAGTTAACATGAAAATCATAGGTAACATGGAGGTGATTCTATGAACTACTGTGTATGTACCCCAGATGTTGGAGGAAAAGAGAAGAATGCTCCTAGACCTAGAAAACCTAAAATACCGTTCTAGAAACCTCCACTGGATCCTGGAAGGGGACTTCAACATCATCATGACACTTGCAGAGAAAAAAGGAGGCACCAAGAGACTGGATAGAGATGCGGAAGAATTTTCAACTATAATTGACACAATGGAGATGGTGGACATCAGAACCAGTGATGGCCAGTTCACCTAGAACAAAAAATGGATAAATCAACATCAGGTAGTGACAAGGATAGACAAATTCTTGGTGTCAGAGTCCATCATTATGTAGGTTTTAACTTTAGATTGCAGCATCCTTCCCTTGGGGGGTTCTCACCACTGGCTAGTCCAATTGGAAGCAAACTTCCAGAAGAATAGACCCTTAAGATTTGATAAATTTTGGATCGAACATCCCACCTTCAAGGAGAGCATCAACCAATGGTGGCGGAAGGAACAACTAAAGAAAGGGACAAGGATGTTCAAACTATATAAGAAACTCAAGTACATCAAACATAAACTCAAGGATTGGAACAAGGAAATCTTTGGAAACATAAACCAAGAGAAAAACAATATTGAAGACAAAATGAGGAAACTCTAGGAAATATGCATAGACAAGGGATATACATAGGATTGGAAAAGGGATGATATCCAAATGACCCATGAATGGGAAGCAAGATTCTAGTAGGAAGAGACTCTATGGCACCAAAATTCCATAATCAGGTGGCTAAACGAAGGAGAGAAGAATACCAAGTTTTTTCATAGAACAACCATTGCCAGAAGAACCCACAACAAAATCTTGAAAATTTGGGATCAGGATGGGATCGAGAGAGAATCCCACGAGGAGATTTAAAATATACTAGTAAATCACTTCCATGGGATAACCCAGGAATCCAACCAAGACCAAATGGAGGCCATAGAAAGGATAACTCAACACATCCCCCGACTAGTTACCGAGGAACAAAATATAAATATAAACAAACCCATAACTAACGAATAAATTGACCAAGTGGTCCAGGAGATGCCCAATGGAAAATTCCTAGGTCTAGATGGTTTCACAGTGGAATTCTTAAAATTATTCTGGGAAGTGGTGCAAGACTCCATACGTTTGACCTCCATTCTGAAAGCACTCAATGCCATAATGATTACTCTAATCCCCAAATAAAATGAAGCAATAACCCCATACTTCTACAGACCCATAGCTTTATGCAATGTGGTTTACAAGATAATCTCCAAAGTCATAGCCAATAGATTGAAACCTCTCCTACCCAAACTGATTTCACAAGAACCGACGGGTTTCATAGAAGGGCGACAAATTTTGGACAACATCATCCATGCCCATGAGATGATACACACACTAAAATTCCAAAGGAGAGAGGGGATGATAATACAACTTGACCTAGAAAAGGCTTATGAAAAAATTAGCTGGCACTATATGATCAAGACTTTGGAAGCCTTTGGATTCACACAAAACTGGATCAACTAGATTGGCATCTTAGTCTCAACGACAAGTTACTCACTCTTAATAAATGCAGCCCCAGCCAAACCCTTATGGACGACAAGAAGAATTAGACAAGGAGACTCGCTATCACCCTTCCCATTCATTCTTATCATGGAAGGACTCAATAGAAGCATAAAAAGTGCAAAAACAACAAGAGAAAAAATAGACATCAAACCTTTCGAAAACTGCCCTACATCCACGCACCAACAGTTCATTGATGACACCTTACTCCATGGCACACCCATGGTCAAGGAAGAAAAATCCTATAAAATAATCTTAGAAGAGTTTGGGAAAGCCTTAGGTGCGAAGATCAATCACTCCAAATCCATGATCTACTTCTTCAATACCAACCCTGCAATTCAAAGAATCTTGGCAAAAATTTTGGGGTTTGAACACAAAATACTCCCAATGAAATACTTGGGAATCCCCTTGATGGACAGAGCATGCAAAATGGAAATGTGGGAGGGAGTGATCAACAAACTACAGGAGAGGGTAAAAAACTGGACTTACATATCCATCAACCTGGCGAGGAGACTTGTTTTGACCAAAGCGGTTCTGCAAGCAATTCCGACCTATATGATGTCAGTGTTTCCCGCTCCTAAAGGAATACTACAAAAAATAAGAGCTATCCAAAGGGAATTCCTATGGCGAGGAGTGGAAAATAAGAAAAAATGGGCCCTGGTGGCCTGGGAGAAGGTTTGCAAACCAATATGCAAAGGAGGCATGTGGTTACATCACAGTATGGTGGAGATGGGTCAAAGAAAAATCATCTCTATGGGAAAACCTCTAGAAGGCCAAGTATGCCCCAAACATCAAGGACTAGGATCAAATTCATTTTATGGGCAAAAGGGAGGGATCAACGATCTGGAATCTAGCCCAGCGCAACAAAACCTAGATCCAGAAACACAACTTATGGGAAGTGAGGAATGGTAAAATAGCCAGATTCTGGGAGGATGCGTGGCAACATGAACCTAGAATGAAAAATCCAGACCAGGAGGAAATCCAATAGGAAATGACTGCGCAAGGAAAAATCAAAATCCATCACTAATGGAAACAAGAAAATGATCGCAATAGATGGAGGATATAGGACAAACTCAATCCACAAAATAGAGACCAGATATCAACAATAACAAAATAGCTGGAGGAGGAATTGGGGAAAAGGAAAATTGTAGTCTCAGAAGAAGAGGACCAATTAAGATGGGGTAGGAAAAATGGTGGGGAATTCAACCTAAAATAATCAAGGAATTACATTATGGAACAGGACCAAGAAGATTCGGTGCAACAGTGGGGAAAGATTTGGGGAAGCCCCTAGTGGGAAAAAATCAAAATATTCAAATGGTTAGTACTTCACAATTGAATTCTAACCTGGGAAAACCTAAGGAAAAGGGGTTTCATAGGTCCATCATGATGCCGCCCCTGTCAAGCTAAGGAAGAAACAACAAATCACCTCCTCAATGAATGTAATTAGACAACAAATATCTGGGATTGGGTGACAAACATCTTTCTCTAGTCCAATAGGACTCGAGGTAACATCAGCCTAACCATCAACAACTGGAAGGAGATTTACAATAAAAATGAAATGGTGAACCTTTGCTAGAATCTCATGTCGGGGATGATCATATGGAAAATACGGAAAGAAAGGAATAGGCACATATTCAGGAATGAAATCCTTCCGGAAGGGAAACTCAAGGAAGCAATAATCTCACAAATACGAGAAACAGTGCAGAGCCGCAACTGCCAGACTGAAAAAGTGCAACTCATAGGCCAAGACTCCCGCATCCTGGAATATTTCCACCTAAAATATGGGTGCAACAACACATAGGTAGGGCGGCCACCACAACTCCAAATAGGAGAGCGCAACTGGACACCCCCTCCAACAGGGTTCCTCATGTTGAATTTTAACGGGGTGGAAAAAATAAACCCAGGAATGAAAGGGATGGGAGGGGTAATCAGATATAGTGGTGGTAGCATAATTCGGCTGTACGCTGGGAGTATGGGGAATTCAACCAAATAAACAGTGGAATTTGGAGCCCTGGAGCTCTGTCTCAGAATTCTAATTCGTGAATGGATGATAAACACTATCGTGGAAGGTGACTCCACCTTGGTTATCAACACAGTGAAGAAACTCCAAAATGGCACTAGGGTGGGCAAGGTTTAGAGGCACTGGAACTTGGCACACTCCCTACAAAAAATCTAGGAGCATATGAAAATGGTCAACACAGTGGAGTTGCATTGGGTACGCAGGTCAGTGAATGGCCTGGTGGACAGAATCCCCAATGAGGGGGTTAGCAAGGAAGGACCGGAACTAGACACTACCTGGATCAACATCCTGAATGGACAATTCAAAATAGATTGCATCCAACTAGCGACAAAATATCGTGACGAAAACATAAGAAAGGAAGGTCACATCGAGGAGTGCAACGCAGGAAACAAAGGACCCATGTAGGATATGACTTCCCAACACTCGCCGATAAATTACAATGCAGGATCAGATTATACAATAGGCAAGGGTACAACAACAAGGTCATGTCAACAGTAAGAATTGTGGGGAAAGTATAGATGGAAAACAACAAGAACTGAATGACGTAAGACATGAGGGATTGACATAGACTAGTATCCATACACTGTGCCAAAGAACATGTACGGGGAGTAGCACAATGATGCAGGAGCATCGCAAGCATCGTAAGCAGCAAGCGAGCGTGAAGATGGAAGACAACTGGAAAGCACCAATGCACATTTTTGAAATGTTTTGAAACATTAATGTAATAGTCAAGAGGAAGCACACTTAGATATTGTAAACAGATCTTGAGTGGTTGTTCTCATCTGTAGTGGGTGAAGGCATTTATGCATAATTAATGTAAGTAGGTAGGTTTGAATGCAGATTAGACAGTCTAGAGGGTAGGAGGGAAAACCGACTATAGACACCATCATCTTGTATAATTGTAACATTATCAATTGTATCATAGAGCATAGAGACGAGTTGTAGCAGAGGGAGGGAAGAAGAACCCATGTATAGAAGTTTTGAAATTAATATATGAAGCTTTGATTCAGATTCATGGTGTTGTAATACTTTCTGTGTATACATGCTGAATGTTATGCCTATGGTTGTTTTACTCTTTTTGTTGTACATTTTCTTTTATGCTATGTATGTATCATTTCATATTAAGTATTTGAAGTCTGAGAGAGTAGGGAAATGAGTTTCAATTGTTTCTCTTTTGAGTAGAAGTTCCTTCAAGGAGTGCATTGAAGCATTCACAAGGAGTGCATTGACGGGTTCAGAGTTCATCTCTGAAAGCTCAGGAGGGATATCGTTGTTATCATTTTTTGTAGAAGTGCAAGTCAGGCACAGAAGCCATGCAAGGGGTGCGTAAGCTGGTTGGAAGTTCAAAGCTTATCAACCAAGGAGAGGATTGAAAGACTGTTGTCACAAAGAGTTTCACAGAGTCAAAAGAACTCAAATAATTAGACGTATTTGGAGAAGTGCCGCAAGGAGTGCGTGAAGAAATATCTTAAGGAGATTTAAGTTGGCGAAAGAAAGATCAAGAGAGTTAGCGTCTTCAAGGTGTTTGAGGAGCAAAAGGGAAATTTAGCCATCGTGTAGAGGATAAGTTCCAGAAGAGAGTCGTAAGGTCAACTTAGAACTAGATATCTTTGAAGAAGAAATTTGGATGGTCGGAATTCTCCGAGAAGAACTTTCGGAATAGCGAGAGTCGTAGGACTTACAGGAGTTGCAAGGTGGATAAAGGGTCGTTGATCTTGACTTATTGGGATGTCAGATCATTTCGGCATTTTGTTGTTCGAGAGTTCGAAGTGCAAGCCAAAATCCTTGGCTGATCAAATCCCTAATACGCGAAAAGGAGGTTTTCATGTGTGGAAGTAAGGAGAAGCAAGTTAAGTTTTCAGAACTTCAGAGTTCGGGGTTTTGGAAGTCTTGAGGGAGAGATATTGAGACACAGCAGGGGAGAAAACCCAAAATCATAAGTCGTGACAAAGGATTTCGACGTTTCGAGACTTCGGAGACCGAAAGGTGGAGAGGACATAGGGTTCGAGCTTGACGTATCGAACTCCCGATATGCGAAATTGCACTGACCGTTGGATCGAGGAAAGGTCCACCACCGTTGATCTTATTGGAAGTGGAACCTTAGATTTTCGACATTTTGGGATTCGACATACCGGAAATCCTATTGATGCGAGAACAAATATAGTAAAGAGGAGAATTGGTATGCGAAAGTCCGAAAGAATCTCAGAAGACATCATTTCAACATTTTGGGGTTCGGAGGTTCGAGGACCCCGAGAACATATTAAAAGTGCATTTCAGTGGTTGACACCCCGAAATCATGAAGAGAAGGGGAAGGGCGAGACACTTGTATTTCGACAAATCGTAAATTCAGGTTTTGGACGTCGAAGAGGTAAGGTGCTCGACCACAGGATTCGCGAATTTGCGAAATCCGGTATCCCAAAATAAAAGAGGAAATTCCTCAAGGTGTTGTTGTGGGTAGATTTACCAAAGGGAAATAGAAGAGCCAGTCGAGCTCTCGGGCCAAAAAGAGAAGATCCTGTGCGGACCCCAACCTGCGGGTCTAGGGAGGGGTCTGTGTCAGTTGTGGTATCAGAGCCCTTCTTTGTTTGTATATTGCAGATAGAGGGTGCGAGAAATATTTACAACCATGCCGCCAAGAAGAAGAGATAGGAAAAAACCCGATCCACTAGAGGAAAGGGAAATGCCAAGAAGAAGGGGTAGGCAATTACCTGATCCGGAAAGGGAAAGAGAGATACGTGAACTACATGCTAGGCTTGATGCCATGGAAATAGCACAGAGGTTCATAGTCGGTATTGGAGATATCAGTGAGTCTGAAAGTGAAAATGAAGTTGGACATGGAGGAGAAGAAGTTGCAGCCGAAGATGCAGCAGAAGAACGCCTATTCAGGGTTGTTGCAAGGATAGGTGCCAGGGCAAAAATGGACATTCCAGTATATGAAGGAAACCTGGATGTTGAAGAGCTTCTAGATTGGATTAGAGCTCTGGATAAGTATTTTGACTATGAAGATGTCGAGGAAGACAAGAAGGTCAAACATGCTATCACACAACTTAAAGGACATGTACCTTTATCGTGGGATGAACTGCAGGTTGACAGACGCTGCAAAGGCAAGCAGAAAATCAAGAGTTGGGATAGAATGGTTGTGAAAATGAAAGAAAAATTCATACCCAAGGATTACCAAATCACTTTGTTTCGGAGGATGCATAATTTGAGACAAAAGTTGATGTCAGTGAAAGAGTACACTAAAGAGCTCTACAAACTAAACCTCAGGGTAGGTCATCGCGAAAGTGATGATGAAAAGGTTTCCAGATATATGAATGGTCTGAGATATGACATCCAAGATGATATGATCATGATGACCATTCGAACGTTGGAAGATGCTTATCAGATGGCTCTAAAGGCTGAAGAGAAGCTGAGCCGAAAGCAAAGTCAAAGAGGGCGAGGCAGAAGTCAGCCCAGAGGCAAGACAATTGCCCAAGACAGGAATAAAAAACCTAAAGAAGAGTGGAAGAAACCTCAAACTCAAACTGAGAGAGGTGGAAGCTTACAGAGAAGGCAGTATGCCAAAATAGAGAGGACAATATGCTGATAACAACACTTTTCCTCACGTTAGAGGAAGAGGAAGAGGCATATGTGGAGTAATAAAATGCTTCACATGTGGAAAGAATGGGCATAAGTCTTATGAATGTCCAGATAAGAAGAAAGAAGGAGGTGAAACTCAAATTGCTGAAGCACAGAGACGAAATGTTGAGGCAGAAGATGCTGAAGGTGGAAGATCACTGATGATGAGGAAAGTTCTCTTAATGCCAGAGAAGGAGGTAGAAAATCCAGTCCAAAGGAACAGACTTTTTCGGACTGCTTGCAAGACCAAAGATAGGATATGAAAGGTCATTGTGGACAGTGGTAGCACATACAATCGCGTTTCTACAGATATGGTAGAAAAGATGGAGCTGGAGACTATTGAACATCCAAGCCCATACAGAGTTTCATGGATACAAAAAGGACACCAGGTAAATGTCACTAAACAATGTTTAGTTGAATTTAAAATAGGTGGATATAAGGATGAAATACTATGTGATGTCATTCCCATGGATGTTTGTCATCTATTGCTGGGTAGACCATGGAAATATGACAGGAATGTGATTCATGATGGGATAAAGAACAGATACACCCTGGAGAAGAATGGAAGAACTCACATGTTGTTTCCAATTAAGGATAAAGAAGTGACAACAGAGGTAAGAAACACTGTACTTCTCATGAGTGGGAAGGAACGTCTTAAAGAGATTAAGAAGAAGGAAGAAACATAATTCGTCGTGGTGAGGAAACCTCAGATTATTTTAACCATTACAAGGGTCGATGATTTACCAGAAGAAATCCAGAAGTTGCTGGAGGGGTTTGTTGATATAGTCGTGGATGAACTACCTCGTTCGTTGCCACCTATCAGGAGCATAAATCATCACATCGATCTTATACCTGGAGCTAATTTACCTAACAAAGAAGCATATAGATAGATGCCGTAGGAGAATGAAGAGGTCAAGAGACAGGTCTAGGATTTAATGGACAAAGGATTGGTTAGAGAAAGCTTGAGTCCATGCGTTGTTCCAACAATGCTCAGTCCAAAGAAAGATGGAGGCTGGAGGATGTGTACAGACCCAAGAGAAATTAACAAGATTACCATCAGGTATATATTTCCATTGCAAAGGATGGATGATTTGATGGATTGCTTGAGTGGAGCAATTTTTTTTTCAAAGATTGATTTGAAGAGTGGATATCATCAGATTCGTATGAGAGAAGGTGATGAATGGAAGGCAACATTCAAGACAAATGAAGGGTTGTATGAATGGATTGTTATTCCATTTGGCTTAAGAAACACGCCTAGTACTTTCATGAGGTTGATGAATGAAGTATTGAAGGATTTCATTGGAAAATTCATCATTGTGTACCTTGACGACATACTGATTTTCAGTAGGACAGAAACTGAGCACTTGAAGAATTTGGCTATAGTGATGAAAATATTACAGCAAGAGAAGTTGCTGATAAATATGAAGAAATCATCATTCATGAAGATAGAGCTCATTTATTTGGGATTTGTTATTTCTGCAGATAAGTTGAAAATGGATCCAGATAAAGTGGAGGTGATTAAGAATTGGCCATCGCCCAAGAGTATCTTTGAAGTTCGAAGTTTTCATGGATTGGCTAGTTTCTACAGAAAATTTATCAGAAATTTTAGTGGAATTAGCGCACCAATGATGGACACGGTGAAAAAAAGACATAAATCTTTTCACTGGACGGAAGAAGCAGAGAAAAGTTTCAATTTGTTGAAAAAGAAAATAACTGAACAACCAATTTTGGTGTTGCCAGATTTCAACAAGACGTTTCAGGTCAAGTGTGATGCAAGTAGATTTTCCATAGGAGCGGTCTTAAGCCAGGACGATAGACCAATCGCGTACTTCAGTGAGAAATTGAATGAAGTGAAAGTGAAGTACTTCACGTATGATAAGGAATTTTATGCGGTCATACAAGCACTAAAGAAGTGGAGGCACTGTTTGGTTCCTAAAGAGTTCGTTTTGTATGGTGACAATCATGCATTGCAATTTGTAACTCAATAGGAGAAGATGAACCAAAGACATGTTAAATGGGTTGAATATATGCAAAATTTTACTTTTGTAATTAAACATATTTCTGGAACTGCTAACAAAGTTGTTGATGCTTTGAGC
>SNQJ01S0050543.1:23446-40607 GCA_010110895.2 Picea sitchensis
CTGGAACTGCTAACAAAGTTGTTGATGCTTTGAGCAGGAAATGTTTGCTTATGCAGGAGTTCAGAGTCAAAACATTGGGTTTTGATAATCTCAAGGACATGTACATAAATGATACAGATTTCAAAGAGGTGTATGAGGCATCTGAGAATATAATTCTCAAGGACAGAAGTCAATGGACTAAATATATGATGTAGGATGGATTATTATTCAGAGGCAATCAATTGTGTATTCCAAAATTCTCCATGAGGGAGAATCTGTTGAAGGAAAAGCACAGTAGAGGATTGGTCGGACACTTCGATCATGATAAGACATTTTCAAAGTTGAACAACTCATATTTTTGGCCAAGAATGAGAGCAGATGTCAAAATATTCGTGGACATATGTAGAATTTGTCAGCACACAAAAGGAAGAAGACAAAACACAGGGTTATATCAACTGTTACCCATACCAGAGAGACCATGGGATGCAGTGAGCATGGATTTTGTGTTAGGGATGCCAAGAATGCAAAGAGGGTTTAATTCAATCTTTGTAGTGGTAGACATATTTTCTAAAATGGCACACTTTATACCATGTCAGAAGACCAGTGACGCGACTCATATCGTGAACATGTTTTTCAAAGAAGTTGTCAGACTTCACGACTTACCAAGGAGCATAGTTTCAGATCGAGACACCAAGTTCGTCAGACATTTATGGAGGAATTTATGGAAGAAGTTGGGGACAAGATTGTCATTTAGCTCAACATATCATCCTCAGATGGATGGACAGACATAAGTTGTAAACATAAGCTTGGGAGATTTGCTAAGGAGCCTAGTGACTAAACACCACAGTCAGTGGGATCACATTCTGCCACAGGCGGAATTTGCTTATAATGATTCGATCAATAGAAGCACAGGACAGAGTCCATTTTAGATTGTTTATGGAATGAAACCTAGGGGATTTTATGAATTGAAGGGTTCAGAACAGGGTGAAACTAGAAGTGCTAGTGTAGAAGATTTTGCAGAGGAAATGAAAGAACTTCACAACCAAGTGAAGGAGCGATTGCAGAACTCGAGCCAAGAGTACAAGCATAGAGCATATCAACACAGGTGACAAATTTAGTTTGAAGTTGGTGATTTGATACTTGCACACCTGAGAAAGAAGAGGTTCCCAAGGGGAACATATAACAAATCTAAAGATGAAGAAGATTGGACCATGCAGAGTCATGAAGAAATTTGGGGCAAACGCATATGAGATTGAATTACCAGATGGGGTCAAAATTTCACTGATATTCAATATCTCAGATTTTTACCCTTACAAAGCTGGAGAAGCAGGAATAGATGGTAAAAATACAGAGGTTCAGTGGGCTAAACAAATGCCTGTAGCTGAAAATCCACAGATGGAAAGTATACTTGACAAGAGAGTCAGCAAGAGGACCAGGAGAAGAGAGTCTTTTGAATACTTGGTCAAGTAGAAGGAACATCCAGTTGAATATGCCAGTTGGGAGAATGAAGCAGAAATTCAGAAGCATGGATGGACTGTGCAAGAGCTCATGAATAGGAGTTCATGAAAATTTTCAAGCGAGGGAGTATGATGCAGGAGCATCGCAAGCATCGTAAGCAGTAAGCGAGCACGAAGATGGAAGACAACTGGAAAGCACCAACACACATTTTTGAAATGTTTTGAAACATTAATGTAATAGTCAAGAGGAATCACACTTAGATATTGTAAACAGATCTTGAGCGGTTGCTCTCATTTGTAGTGGGTGAAGGCATTTATGCATAATTAATGTAAGTAGGTAGGTTTGAATGCAGATTAGACAGTTTAGAGCGTAGGAGGGAAAATTGACTATAGACACCCTCATATTGTATCATTTGTAACATTATCAATTGTATAATAGAGCATAGAGAAAAGCTGTAGCAGAGGGAGGGAAGAAGAACCCATGTATAGAAGTTCTGAAATTAATATATGAAGCTTTGATTTAGATTCATGGTGTTGTGATACTTTCTGTGTATACATGCTGAATGTTATGCCTATGGTTGTTTTTCTCTTTTTGTTGTACATTTTCTTTTATGTTATGTATGTATGATTTCATATTAAGTATTTGATGTCTGAGAGAATAGGGAAATGGGTTTCAATTGTTTCTCTTTTGAGTAGAAGTTCCCGCAAGGAGTGCAGTGAAGCGTTCGCAAGGAGTGCGTTGACGAGTTCAGAGTTCATCTCTAAAAGCTCAGGAGGGATACCGTTGTTATCATTTTCCGTAGAAGTGCAAGTTAGGCACAGAAGCCGTGCAAGGGGTACATAGGATGGTTGGAAGTTCAGAGCTTATCAACCAAGGAGAGGATTGAAAGACTGTTGTTGCAAAGAGTTGCACAGAGTCAAAAGAACTCAAATACTTAGACATATTTGGAGAAGGGTCGCAAGGAGTGCGTGCATAAATCTCTTAAGGATATTTAAGTTGGCGAAGTAAATCTCAAGAGAGTTAGCGTCTTCAAGATGTTTGAGGAGAATAAGGGAACTTTAGCCATTGTGTAGAGGATAGGTTCCAGAAGAGAGTTGTAGGGTCAATTTAGAACCAGAGATCTTTGAAGAAGAAATTTGGACGGTAGGAATTCTCCGAGAAGAAATCCTGGAATAGTGAGAGTCGTAGGACTTACAGGAGTTGCAAGGAAGATAGAGGGCCATTGATCTTGACTTATTGGGACATCAGATCATTTCGACATTTCAGGGTTCGAGAGTCCGAAGTGCAAGCCAAAATCCTTGGCTGATCAAATCCCTGATACGCAAAAAGGAGGTTTTCGTGTGTGGAAGTAAGGAGAAGCAAGTTAAGTTTTCAAAACTTTGGAGTTCGGGGTTTTGGAAGCCTCAAGGGAGAGATATCATGACATAGCAGGGGAGAAAACCTGAGATCAAAAGTCGCGACAAAGGATTTCGGCATTTCGGGACTTCAGAGACTGGAAGGTGGAGAGGACATAGGGTTCGAGCTTGACGTATTGAACTCCCGGTACGCGAAATTGTGCTGACCGTTGGATCGAGGAAAGGTCCACTGTCATTGATCTCCTTGTAAGAGGAACCTTATTGTTTCGGCATTTCGGGATTCGGCATACCGGAAGTCCTGTTGATGAGAGAACAGATATAGTAAAGAGGAGAACCGGTACGCAAAATTCTGAAAGAATCTTAGAAGACGCCATTTTGGCATTTCGGGGTTCAGAGGTTTGAGGACCCCGAGAACATAGTAAAAGCGCATTTCGGTGGTTGAAACCCCAAAATCGTGAAGAGAAGAGGAAGGTCGAGACACTTGTATTTCGGCAAATCATAAATTTAGGTTTCGGAGGTCGAAGAGGTAAGGTTCTCGACCACAGGATTCACGAATTCACGAAATCCGGTATCCCGAAATAAAAGAGGAAATTCCTTAAGGTGTTGTTGTGGGTATATTTCCCAAAAGGGAAATAGAAGAGCCAGTCGAGCTCTCGGGCCAAAAGGAGAAGATCCTGTGTGGACCCCAACCTGGAGGTCTGGGGAGGGTCTGTGTCACACAGTAGGGTATCCAACGAGCAGGGGAAAGGGCCTACATAGGGTTAATGACCAAGTCATCATGATCATATGTACCGTGACTAGGGAAAAGGACAGGAAGGTTCACCTCTATGGGCAGACCATGATTGGAAGGACAATCCCGCAATAGGGGAAGTTCAATAAGAGAAGCAACAACAAAAATAGATGCAAACAGGTAGAGCGCCACTATAGGGGCTACCACAGATACAAGGGCAGTGAAAGGAGGAACCCCTATGTAGACAGGAACAGGTTGAGAATCCAACAAAGGAGCTACCATAGACTAGAAGGGATGGTGTGAATGAAGTGAACACACAAAAAAAGAAACCCCCTAGGGAAGGAAACTCCGAATAGTCCTTGGCGGGTTTCAAGGATGGAACAGGCAGAAAAAGACGCAGAGGACACCTTTCATACCCTGGTTGCACCTAAAGGAAAAGTGACCATTACCCAGTAGGAAAAGGAAATAAAATAAAAACACAAGGGCAAATCACGAGAATATCTGACTCAGGAAGCGGATTGGATAACTGAACCAGTAGCCACGTAACCTAGGGAAACACTCTACCACAAAACGGTGGAGATGGCATGGCTAACAAATATGTTGATCAACAAAGTGAGCTCGGAAAGGGAAAATTCCACACTAGAGGACAACAAGGAACATAAGAAACTATTGAAAGAAATCTTGATCCACCTCAGCAGTCGGGAAACCATTACCAAACTGCTAGCTAAGATTGAGAAGGAACAAAAAGACAAGACAGAGCAGTTGGTTGCTCAATTCCACCTCTACCTGCGCTACATCCATCACATGGACTTCATGCCAACCGATGGAAACAAAGCACCAACATATATGAAAAGACTCACACAATCTCCCAGAAGGAGGAGAACAAGGGCCAGACTGATGAAGGAAAGAAACACATCATTGTCTTGGACTAGTGTTTGGTTATTCTTCTGTCAAGTTATTTTGGTTAGTTAGTGTCAGTCTCAATTTCTGTGTTTTTTCATGTCTGATATGCTTATTTTTTTCAAAAAACTGGATATAGTAGGTCTGGACTGGTTTCCCATGGTGGCAGTCCAGTCATACCCCTTGCTTTATTGTAGAAAACACAACTCGGGAACCTTTGGTCTAGTTTCCTTTTTGGCAAATCAGGGAGTCACCCTCTTTTGTATCATAACCCTCCTTTAGTAATACATGCACTTACACTCACTTACAAAAAAAGAAGAAGATATGGTTAAAGGATTATATATCAAGAATATAATAAGAGGATAGGATATCATTTTTTTATTACTCCCTCTTTTTATCTAATAATTTAGACATTTATGCTTTTATGTTGAGATATATTTTTTATTTTTGGATATGGAATTCTTTTTAAGGAATTATGANAATGTAATCTTTTAAAAATAGGAATGAAATCAAGATTATTTTTTCTGAGACAAAAATAACACTTAAACACCCAACTACTATGTCAAATTAAGAAAAGTGAGTTTACAACATTTTACATGCATTTTTTTATTTTATTTGATTATTGATTTTTTTAAGACAAAGTACAATATCCAAATCCCAATTCTGACCTCCTTATATCCTAAATTTTAAACAACCATTGTCTAATAAAAATGTGGTTGTAAAAATTTAATCTCAATGGACTTGAACTCCCCTTTTCACTATTCTTCCTGTTTCCATCATCATCATATTTAAAGAAAAACAACAAGTTTCATGTGATCATGACTCAATACAAAACACAACAAGTTTCATGTGATCATGACTAAATATAAAACAATAGGGTTTATAAAGACACTAGGTAGTGTCAAAAAATATCATAAAAAATATTCCAACTTCCTAAAATCAACATTAGAACATATGTAGAACTACTCTCCTCTTGTGAGTCAACTTCATGGTTCAACTCCCTATAGACATGTGAAAATGAGATATGTTCAAATAAGCTTGAAATCTCCTTCAATTGAGAAGCCAAAGGAAAAATATCAATAATGAATATATTATATTCATTCCTCATCCATTTGATGACTTGTTGTATATCACCAAAAACCTAGAGATATTGAACTTCCTTGCTTACTGTGAATTTTAATAGCTTTGGCCACACATTCAACATAATCTTTTGTCCCATTCCCATTATTGGCTTTCAATTTGATAAAATTGTTTTCAGAGAAATAAATAATATTGTTGATACCACAACTACTATAATGTCTTTTTTGAGGCTCCATAAAAGATCCTTGATATTTTGACGTGTCTATCAATAAATCCTCAATTTGTCATGGGACTTGTTCTTTAGATTTATGTATAAAGGACTAAAAAATAAAACAAACTTGTGCAACCACCTCAAAGAATTTATAGTTTTGTTTTCAAATATTAAGGAATTATGGGCAAGCTAGATACCCCTTGATACTAGGGAAGAGACAACTCTATAAACCTTTAATTCATGTTTATAGAACCAATGATGAAAAAACCCCTCGACTAAAAAAACTTGTCGCACAATTCCTTGTCTCACCCACTAACCAGAGTCTTTCCAACCCTACTCAACAAATGGACACTAAAGAAATAAATGTTAAATGAATCCCCATCCTTCATACAAAGTATACAGATACTCAGCCCCTACTTTTTCCTTTTTTGTAACTTATCCCAGGTCAATGCCTAGTCTCTTAAAATCAACCATATAAATAGTTTAGTTTTATTTGGGAATTTGACCTTCCAAATCTTTGACCACCACCAACATTGTTCCCCCACATCATTGACCTACAACACATTATAGCCTATTCTAGATGTACATCTACCAACAACTTTATTTTTAGTCCAAACCACACAGTCACTATCATCTCTAATTCTAATATGCTATATTTTAAGTTGATTCAAAAAATCCTCCCAAGCAATAAAAAAATATCCATCAATAGCCAAAGATATAGAAAATTTCCAACCTTGTCTCCTGATGTTAGTAGTATCCAAGTCCACCACTTGATTAAGTGTAAAAATGCCAAGTACATGTAAGTGATGAATAAAACCTAGCAGAAGGAATATCTAGTTGCACAACCCATGATGACATCTAACCCAATTCTCACATGAGTGACATTGCCCGCTCTCCAAATTGAATGTTCCATTATTACTGGGAAGGATAACACCATATATTTCCACTAATATGATACATTCACAATGCTTTACCTTTATTTCCTAATCTAATCTAGCTGCGTATGTTTTGCAATATATTTTTGGAGAATTATTCTCCTCCACAAACTTTCCTTGGTGATCAGATTCCATAGAATTTTGGATACCAAAGATTTGAACACAAATAGATGAATATGTTTTAAACCCCAACCTTCCTCCTCCTTTAGATTTGCAATAGTTTTCTATTTATCCAAGTAGAAACCAACCTTATCACTCTAGGATCTCCATAAAAAATTGAAACAAGTCCTTCTAATTTTCTCCAAAACTCCCTTTGGGATATATGCCAATGAATGCCAATAGAATGGAATTGCTTCTAACAATGTTACACATNCTTGTCTCCTGATGTTAGTAGTATCCAAGTCCACCACTTGATTAAGTGTAAAAATGCCAAGTACATGTAAGTGATGAATAAAACCTAGCAGAAGGAATATCTAGTTGCACAACCCATGATGACATCTAACCCAATTCTCACATGAGTGACATTGCCCGCTCTCCAAATTGAATGTTCCATTATTACTGGGAAGGATAACACCATATATTTCCACTAATATGATACATTCACAATGCTTTACCTTTATTTCCTAATCTAATCTAGCTGCGTATGTTTTGCAATATATTTTTGGAGAATTATTCTCCTCCACAAACTTTCCTTGGTGATCAGATTCCATAGAATTTTGGATACCAAAGATTTGAACACAAATAGATGAATATGTTTTAAACCCCAACCTTCCTCCTCCTTTAGATTTGCAATAGTTTTCTATTTATCCAAGTAGAAACCAACCTTATCACTCTAGGATCTCCATAAAAAATTGAAACAAGTCCTTCTAATTTTCTCCAAAACTCCCTTTGGGATATATGCCAATGAATGCCAATAGAATGGAATTGCTTCTAACAATGTTACACATGATTTTGGTCACTCTGGTGATGTCTCTACTAGTGATGTACTCAGGCTCCCACAAGGACTTTTTGCTTGAGAAAAGTGACTGTTATCTTCTTCCAAAAACACATTTTCAAGATGAGTTTGTAGGCTGCCTATATTACAGGGTGAAAAAATCCTCCATTCTCACAGGAAACCCACACTTGGGGTGCGAACTGTTTGCAGTCTTCTCTATAAATAGGGTGCGAACCTGTTTTTAATCTTGAAAATGGGAAGAGGTCACAAAGGTTCTAGAAGGGGATCTTCTAGAAAATGAATTGGCATTCGCATGGTTGGAATCCCACTAACTTCTCAGATTTAGTGGGATCATTCTCATCCATGTAACCATCTCTCCTTCTCCTATATATTGAAAGGTTTTCCATGGAAAAGGTTAAGCAAGATTGAATGAAGAATTGGTAAAATAATTGTATGAAGAACCCTGCTTGGATAGAAGCTTGGAGACTCTTTTTGGTCTATCAAGTTGCATAAGACCTTCTTCATGCAAATGTAGAGAAAGTGTGTGTGTTGGAACCAAGGATCACTGAAAGGAAGCTTGTGATATCAAGGTGATCTGGTTGTATCTTCTACTTTCATTTAATATAATACAACGACATGTCCCTTTCCCATAAAATTACTCTTATTTTATTGCATAACTCCTTGATCATATGCATAGGTTGACATTGAATATACTTTGCTATCTTCACATAGATTTGTTTGTGTTGTCTCAGACTTAATTTCACAAGAGCACCGGAGCGAAGCGGGAACAACATAGACCTAAGGAAGTGATATAAATGTATGTCACTAATTCCTTCTTATTAGTAGATTCAATGACTACAACTTAGGGAAAGAATCATGTCCTGTCCTGTTTTGTTCTAGATCTAGGTGGATCTAGGGAGATCTGTTAGTGTCCACACCTACTGATTTATCTGATAACAAAATTGGCCTTGGAAACCATCCAAGTTGTTCAACGCTTCCGGCACTATATCCTTTTACGCAAAACTACGGTGATTTCTAACTGCAACCCTATGTAGCACATTCTTACACGTCAATTGCTAGGGGGAAAATACTCCAAATGGATCATAATACTCCAGGAGTTTGACTTGGAATTCGAACACACTAAGTCTAAGAAATCATTGGTCTTTGCCGAGTTGATATGCGACCTTCCCTGCTCTGAGATGAAAAATGTAGCAGAAGATTCATTATCCGATGAATCACTTTTCCCGATCAGTTCCGATGACCTTTGGTATGGAGATATCATCATATATCTCCAGACCCGGACGTTCTAGCCCAATTTGTCTAGCACTAACCGCCGTCGAATATGCTACCAAACTTTTCAGTATATTATCCTCGGTGATACTCTTTATCGTCGTGGGATTGACTTTGTTTTTCGACGCTGTCTCACGTTTGACGAAGCCGAGAAATCCCTGAATGACTGCCATTCTGGAGCCTGTGGTGCTCACATGTCTGGGTATGCAACTGCCTGAAAGATCTTACGGGCAGGGTATTTTTGGCCTTCTTTATTCAACAATTGTATAATTGCTGTCCAAAAATGCCACGCTTGCAAAACATACAACAATAAAATATGATCACACCCAACTCCTCTACACCCTGTGGTCTCCATCGGTCCTTTTGCAAAATGGGGTATCGATTTCACGACATGTCACCCTCACTTGGTCGGGGGGCATGGATACATTATTGTAGCCATAGATTATTTTACGAAATGGGTCGAGGCGATGCCAACATTCGACAATACCGAAAAGATTGTAGCATTATTCATATTCGATCACATCATTGCTCGTTTTGGTGTTCTTCAGGCTATCGTTACTGATCATGATAGCCATTTTAGAAACTTCATTATGTCTGAACTCACTGAAAAGTTGGGTCTTCGCCATGAAAACTCAACACCCTATTACCCACAAGCCAACGACCAAGTTGAAGCAATAAACAAGGTCCTCATTACCATGCTTCGACGAATGATAGGGATTCAAAAAATGAGTTGGCACGATGTTGTTTTCAGCATTGTGGGCTTAGCGGACATCCGTTAAGACTGCTACCAGGTTTACACCATTCCAGTTAGTCTATGGTCTAGAAGCCATCTTGCCGATTGAATGTGAGATACCCTCCGTAAAGCTAGCCATCAAACTTCTCCCGAACACTTCTACAAAAGAAGAACGTCTGTTGTATCTTATGCAATTAGATGAAACCCATCGTGATTCCACCCTAGTTATAGAAGCCTAGAAGAAATGCGTCAAAACCCAATATGACAAACATGTTAGGCCATGCATTTTCCTCGAAGGTGATCTGGTTCTCCTATATGAACAAGATCGGGATATGTGAAGAGACAAAAAATTTGAAGCTATGTGGTGAGGTCCTTATATCTTCAGACAAGTTTTGGATAAAGGATCTTACGAGTTGGTAGACTACGACGATATCCCTTTGAGTGAACCCAGAAATGGGTTGTACTCAAAGAAGTAGTATGCCTGAGATCACTTGTGCATGAATGCTTGTATTTTATTGTGTCATACTTTTTGTGTGTTACTTTAGTATGCTTTTTCGTTATTTGGTCTCTGCCCCCGACCACTTATCTTATGTTGTGCTTGGTTTCCAGATGTCGGAGTCTTTGCTACCCCACATTTTCTTTGCTAATGGTGCTAGTCATAGTACTCAGAATATTTCTTCCGCAGCATGGGCAATTTACACACCTACAAACGAACTCATCAGTCTGCGAGGTGTGTGACTTGGTTGTGCGACCAATAATATTGTGGAATATAGCGTCGTCATCAAATTGTTGATTGATGCTATTTCGCTTGGTGTCTGCCACCTGGTTATATGAATCGATTCGTAGCTAGTAGTACTACAACTAAGTAATGTCTATGCTATTCGAAGTCCTACTTTATTATGGGTATATTTACGAATTCATCTCTTGGAACGTTATTTTGATTATATCAAATATCAACACATTCCTAGATGTCTAAATACATTGATTGATGCTTTAGCTAACTATGTGTTAGACAAACATTTGGGACATTTATAAACCAATCACACATTACATGTATAACACAACACAAGATAAGCTGGTAGAAGCCCTATATATGTATATACCGATCAAAATATTTTACAAAAAGTTTCTGTCCAAGGACCAAAATCTCAAAAATACAAAGTCCATAGCTCCTAGAAAATAGCATCACAGATGATGCTCACAATAACACACAATTGCTCGGGCCACCCTACGAAGCAGTCGACTGAGAGACTCAGACACGCCCACAGTATGGCACTGGTAACGTCTCTGGATCTCCCCAATAGCAATATCCGAGACATCCGCAGTCAACCCCTCTAAGTTCTACTCCACTTCCTCATAGTCTTCGACATCCCATCTCACCACTGGAGCCGCATCTCCTCTCCGTTGAATAGGAGATGTTCCTGGAGGTCAATATGGCCCCACATCTGTGTCATCAAAAATAAATTTTTGATTAGTTCTTGGATAAACATAAAAACATTTCATATGATAAAAATTGCAAAAACATTTAAAAAGAACAAAATGTGTACTTCTTACCTAAGTCACCCCACTGAGCATCCTCTGGCAAGGCCAAATCTAGATCCCCTCGAAAATCCAAACTAGCATATGCGTAGTCTTCAATCATCAGCATCTGGGGCCACAACTAGTCAAAACATGAATCATTATACTTGATTATGGGCCCTGCAACATGTCGAGCCATGAGGTTGCACCACCTTAGCATCCTCGGATCTTGTGGGGCCGATAAATCCCAACCGACCTGTAGTCTCAGTAGTGGGACCCTCTCGAGGAAGAATGACACCAAAAGTGATCCGTACCCAAACTGCTTCAAGTCACCCTTTCTACACTTCGCCAATTGTCTCTTCACACTGCAGAAAACTGCATTCGACCAGTTGAAGACCTGAGGCTTTGTGCACTCTATGGCGTATTGGAAATAGCTCAGGAGAGCCATGTGCGGAGCTGCGCTCCCAACCATACATGCAATAGTAAACAAGATGGTCTGTAGGGTCAAATCTTGGACCCCCCGAATAGCAACCTTACCCTTGCTTCTCTCTGCCTCGGGAACACAATACTGGCGACAATACTCACTCATAGGGAGGCCACCACCTCTACTGCCAGTCAAAGTAGCATGGTATCCGTGCCATGACAACCCCGTTAGAAAATAGATATCCTCAATATCTAGGGTCAGTGTGCGGACTCCCACGTGAAATAACTGTTGGTCCACGTCCCACATGTGGACCAGGTATTCCAACAATCTGAGTTGGGCTCTCATGCCCGGAATCCTGAAGAATTTCAAGAACCCACAATCTCATAGGGAAGCGACTGTGCCCGGGTCATTCCCAGCAATGGAATCATCCTCCTCATGTTCTCCTTCTTGCCACTCCAACATTGTGATGGTCAAACACCTACAAAAGATCCATGAGAGAAGAGTCAGCAACTTGTTTCAAACTTTTGCATAATTTTTATTGAGCAAAACTTAACTTTAAAATCCATGTTTCGACCCTCGCAGGTGAGCCTTTGTCACAGTGCGAGATTCTCGCAGGTACCCTAAAGGCCATTTGCGATAATCTTAGATTCTCGCAGGTTTTGCAAGGCTCACTTGTGAGAATGCTTGGGCGTGGGTTTCAACCCTAAAATGGAATCAAAACCCAAAAAATTGCCATTAAAAACTAAAAATAAACCATGGAAAAGTTGAAGGATCAAGAGCTTACCTCGTTGGATGAAATGACTCGTCGAATGATCACTTGTACCTCTTGCAATCGAGCAAATAAATTTGGGGGAAAATGAGGTATGTTGGACAAGTTTTTGGCAAAATCACAATGAAATGGTAAAAAGCCCTTTTTACCCATATTTATTCACTTTTTACTATTTTTTATTGATTTTTTATATTGTTTATATTGTTTTTCTTATAAAACCTAATTCCCTAATAGCCTTGTGAGTATGGTTTTCTACAGATATGGAAACTTCGAAGTCCGAACGAGGGGGTACGAGTGTTTTTTCTTTTTGTCACATGTACAACTACGTTTTTAGGGTTTTTGTAGAAAAAACCTCAAGCTCAGTCTTCGTTCATTCTCGTGCTCGAAAATATATGAGAACATGACCAAGTATACTTTTTCTCGTCTTTTCTTACTCGTCATGATAACACAAAAATGATGAACCTAAGGGAGTATCCTTTAAGCTCTTTTCATGCTCCATAAAGACGAAAAGATTGTCGAATGATCTTGTTCTCTTGACGCTTGTTAAAGTATTTGAAGAAAATGTTCGATGAGCGATAGTTTATCACTTTTTCGGTCTCGTTGAACTTATTTACGAAAAAGGAACTGGGAGAGTTCTCTTTAAGTGTTTTTTAGACTCTCAAAACATGAAAAAATCCCGAGTTTTATTTCTTTTGACTCGTAAAACAAACATCAAAAGGCCCATATGGGACCAAGCCACTCCTTCCTAGGGTTCGTTAAATATACTCTGCGGAACTCGTCGCATTTACATCAACAAGCATATGTTATCCTCTTCAAGATTGTGTAAAAATAAAGAGGTACTCGCCAGAAATGGTGGGGGAAATTTTGGGAAAGGGATGTGTTTTCGTATTCATGTTAATGGAAGTAAGTGTCTCTCTTGAACATGACACCCCTTATTCGTCATTTGAATCGAGGTTGGGAAATCCACTTGTCTCTTGTTTGACTTGCTACAAGGTCATATATTGGGTTGTCTTTGAGTCAGTGCTGCCAAGTCTTTGGTCGTGTCATTCATATGTTCAAGAGAAGGTCAAACAAGCCCTCTATTGAATCTGCCATCTGTAGTTGTCCATTCTTACTCTGTCGGCCTTCCCTACGTCCGTTTCAACCCTTTTCCATACTTTGATTCGCCCTCACAATTTGTTACTTGTTTCATGTCATTGATGGGGGATACATCAAGGCCCTCCTGTGACGAGTCTTGTTCTGTCGACTCCAACTCATTATCCAGAAATAAGACTTAGAAATCATTTAGTACCTTGGAACCTGCATGCCTTAATTGCAGGCCTCTTCTCTTTCGACAGGGGTTTCACATCATTGATCCCTGATCGAGAGATTCCTCCGAGTGCTCGAATTCGTCTCATTCATTCACATTCATTCGGATTGTACTTTGGTACCTTGGGAGTCATCGACATCAATGGTGATTTCCCTCGCACTTGTTAATGGTTTTCATCAATGACCGGTAATCGAGTGGTTTCTACCATGTTCGACTTCAGCACATGTAATCACATGGTTATATTCATACTTTCAGGTGACAGGATTGAAGACCCTGGGTCTCATATTTTTTGATCCAGGATGTGATGGAGTATGTATGATTTGTATTGACACATAGATCCACTTTGTATGTAGCGTGGCTATATCTTAATTCAAGTCTTCTCACATAGATCCACAATGTATTCCTAGTGGCTATGTAGCATTTTGACGACATGGATCCATGGTGTATGATTGGTGGCCATGACATACATTTATGATTCCATTCATTTGTGACCTGAGCATGGAAATGCCTACCTCAGAACTGGTATTATATTTTGCAAATGCTTGGTTGTTTACATGCTTCCGATTAGGTGCACTCCTTGTTTCTGACACACACACACATTTTACAAAGTATTTTGGATGTCATAAGTTCTAGCCTCATACTTTTGGGGGAATTCTGTTACACATGATTTAGGTCACTCTGGTGATGTCTCTACTAGTGATGTAATCAGGCTCCCACAAGGACTTTTTGCCTGAGAAAAGTGATTGATGTCTTCTTCCAAAAACACATTTTCAAGATGAATTCACAGGCTGCCTATATTACAGGGTGCGAAAATCCTCCATTCTCGTAGGCAACCCACACTTGGGGTGCAAACTGTTTGCAGTTTTCTCTATAGATAGGGTGTGAACTTGTTTTAAGATTGAAAAGGAGAAGAGGTCAAAAAGTTTCTAGAAAGGGATGTTCTAGAAAATGAGTTGGCATTCACATGGTTGGCATCCCACTGACTTCTCAGATTTAGTGGGATCATCCTCATCCATGTAACCATCTCTCCTTCTCCTATATATTGAAAGGTATCTCATGGAAAAGGTTAAGCAATATTAGATGAAGAATTGGTAAAAGCATTGTATGAAGAACCCTGCTTGGATAGAAGCTTGGAGACTCTTTTTGTTCTATCAGGTTGCATTAGACCTTCTTCATGCAAATGTAGAGAAAGTGTCTGTGTTGGAACCAAGGGTCACTAAAAGGAAGCTTGCGACATCAAGGCGATCCGGTTGTATCTTCGACTTTCATTTAATATAATACAATGACATGTCCCTTTCCCATAAACTTACTCTTATTTTATTGCATAACTCCTTGATCATATGCATAGGTTGACATTGAATATACTTTGCTATCTTCACTTAGATTTTTTTTGTGTTGTCTCGGACTTGATTTCACAAGAGCACTAGAGAAAAGCGGGAACAATAGAGACCTAAGGAAGCGATATAAAGGTATGTCACTCATTCCTTCTTATTAGTAGATTCAATGACTACAACTTAGGGAAAGAGTCGTGTCCTGTCCTGTTTTGTTATAGATCCAGGTGGATCTAGGGAGATCTGTTAGTGTCTGCACCTACTGATTTATCTGATAATAAACACCACCTTTACCAAAGTCAATCTGCCACCCCAGGAAAGCCATTTGTTGCACTAGAAATTAATTATTCTTTCTATCTTACCCAATAACCATTGGAAATATCACTTTCCATAAACACTGAGTTTAAGTATAAACCCCAAATACTTTAATCATCCTACATAAGCAACACATTAATGTGGGAAAGCATCTTCAATGACCACTCTACTTCCTCATTAAATGCATTGAAACAAATAGCAACTTTCTGGAAGTTAATTTCCGTACCATTTTCCTTGTTGTACATCTAAATTATATCTTCAAGCATTCTTCCCTATACTTTTATGTCATTCAATGAGAAAAGTAGAACATCGTCCACAAACAATAAATGAGTGAGTAGTTACTTACCCCCAATTTTGATACTCTAAAACCTTGTAAGTCAGAAAAGAAACACTTTAGAAATTATCTTATGGACACAATTATAGAGTGAAATCAATATACTCCTCAAAAGACTTAGGCTTGTCAAATTTATGGATCAAGGAAGATTTGAAAGAGCCCAATACTTTTCCTAATAACCTCACATCTTCAACTACCCTCAATAAGTCATCACCAAAGATCCCAAAATAAATAATACAAAATTTTGTTGTCCACTTGTCAAGACTTGAGCTTTTGTCTTTCTAAAAAGTTGACAAAATAACAAATAACTCTTTTGACACTTACTCAAATAGATTCTAGTTATCCTTCTCCATCACCAAATGTGGAAAAAATGAACTTGTCTTTACAATCTCATTGATATTTGTTCCCATGAGCTCCTTGTAAATAGATTCAAAATGATGAAACCCCAACTCAGGGAACTCCTTAAAGCTTGAAACCGCCTCACCTTGCACATTTTTCATCTCGCATATGATGTTATAGATTTTTCCATAACTAGCAAACTGGTGAAAAAACTTAGTGTTCTCATCATAAATTTCCAACTAAGTGGCTCAACTCTTCATCCTCCAATTTTCTTCTATCCTCCAATAGCATATTTTTCTTAGTCTCTAATTCCTTGAGTCTCTAGGGTTCTTCACAACTAAAATCCCACATTCATTTTTGTCAAATAACTCATCGATATCAATCTTGAGATTTTTAATAAGTTTATATTTTTTAAACCACTATACTACCTAGGTTGAGACCACCCCTTGACATCTTTTGATAAATATGAAAATTGTATATTGGAAAGGAATTCCATTTTATTATAAAAAATATTCCATTCCCTTCGAGCCATGGCTTGAAAATTTTCTTTGACCAGCCATATAGGATTAAACTTGAATTAACACAAGGGGTTTTCATCTTACATCGTAAACTACAACAAGATTGGATTGTGATCCAAGCATCCTCCACTTACAACCTAGGAATTGTAATTATCTATCTGAACACTTGGACACATCTTCACTACCCAACCCATTATTTCTCCATGTGGAACTTGGAGTTATTAGTTTCACATCCACCAAACCTCCATCCTACAAGTTGAAATTGAGATCACCACCCATAATAAAATAATTACCTTGGCAACCTACATGGATGTGTGTGTGTGTGTGTGCATGTGCACGTGTGCACATATATAATATGCACACGCATGAAAACATACATACACACATACATACATAATATACATACATGTGTGTGAGAAAGACAATGATCATCCTTGTTTTTCGTGCACAAGGAAAATACTTAGGGGGTTTCCTTAATTAAGTATTTAAATACTCGTCTCTTAAATGTATGTATACATACATATGTATAATATATACAAGATAGTGATCAATTTTGTTTTGTGCAAAAGGAAAATAATTAGGGGTTTTCTCAATCAAGCTTTTGAACACTCATATCTTCTATACATATGTAATCATATATTTGAAAATATCTTTGATGCTTAGATAATTAGAGTGATTATGTTCATTGGTTATTTATAC
>SNQJ01S0050543.1:53459-72732 GCA_010110895.2 Picea sitchensis
AAGGACTTGTTTCAATTTTTTATGGAGATCCTAGAGTGATAAGGTTGGTTTCTACTTGGATAAATAGAAAACTATTGCAAATCTAAAGGAGGAGGAAGGTTGGGGTTTAAAACATATTCATCTATTTGTGTTCAAATCTTTGGTATCCAAAATTCTATGGAATCTGATCACCAAGGAAAGTTTGTGGAGGAGAATAATTCTCCAAAAATATATTGCAAAACATACGCAGCTAGATTAGATTAGGAAATAAAGGTAAAGCATTGTGAATGTATCATATTAGTGGAAATATATGGTGTTATCCTTCCCAGTAATAATGGAACATTCAATTTGGAGAGCGGGCAATGTCACTCATGTGAGAATTGGGTTAGATGTCATCATGGGTTGTGCAACTAGATATTCCTTCTGCTAGGTTTTATTCATCACTTACATGTACTTGGCATTTTTACACTTAATCAAGTGGTGGACTTGGATACTACTAACATCAGGAGACAAGATTGGAAATTTTCTATATCTTTGGCTATTGATGGAGATTTTTTTATTGCTTGGGAGGATTTTTTGAATCAACTTAAAATATAGCATATTAGAATTAGAGATGATAGTGACTATGTGGTTTGGACTAAAAATAAAGTTGTTGGTAGATGTACATATAGAATAGGCTATAAGGTGTTGTAGGTCAATGATGCGGGGGAACAATGTTGGTGGTGGTCAAAGATTTGGAAGGTCAAATTCCCAAATAAAACTAAACTATTTATATGGTTGATTTTAAGAGACTAGGCATTGACCTGGGAGAAGTTACAAAAAAGGAAAAAGTAGGGGCTGAGTATCTATATCCTTTGTATGAAGGATGGGGATTCATTTAACATTTATTTCGTTAGTGTCCATTTGTTGAGTAGGGTTGGAAAGACTCTGGTTAGTGGGTGAGACAAGGAAATGTGCGACAAGTTTTTTTAGTCGAGGGGTTTTTTCATCATTGGTTCTATAAACATGAATTAAAGGTTTATAGAGTTGTCTCTTCCCTAGTATCAAGGGGTATCTAGCTTGCCCATAATTCCTTAATCTTTGAAAACAAAACTATAAATGCTTTGAGGTGGTTGCACAAGTTTGTTTTATTTTTTAGTCCTTTATACATAAATCTAAAGAACAAGTCCCATGACAAATTGAGGATTTATTGATAGACACGTCAAAATCTCAAGGATCTTTTATGGAGCCTCAAAAAAGACATTATAGTAGTTTTGGTATCAACAATATTATTTATTTCTCTGAAAACAATTTTATCAAATTGAAAGCCAATAATGGGAATGGGACAAAAGATTATGTTGAATGTGTGGCCAAAGCTATTAAAATTCACAGTAAGCAAGGAAATTCAATATCTCTAGGTTTTTGGTGATATACAACAAGTCATCAAATGGATGGGGAATCAATATAATATACTCATTATTGATATTTTTCCTTTGGCTTCTCAGTTGAAGGAGATTTCAAGCTTATTTGAACATATCTCATTTTCACATGTCTATAGGGAGTTGAACCATGAAGCTGACTCACAAGAGGAGAGCAGTTCTACATATGTTCTAATGTTGATTTTAGGAAGTTGGAATATTTTTTATGATATTTTTTGACACTACCTAGTCTCTTTATAAACCCTATTGTTTTATATTTAGTCATGATCACATGAAACTTGTTGTTTTTCTTTGAATATGATGATGATGGAAACAGGAAGAATAGTGAAAAGGGGAGTTCAAGTCCATTGAGATTAAATTTTTACAACCACATTTTTATTAGATAATGGTTGTTTAAAATTTAGGATATAAGGAGGTCAGAATTGGGATTTGGATATTGTACTTTGTCTTAAAAAAATCAATAATCAAATAGAAAAAAAAAATGCATGTAAAATGTTGTAAACTCACTTTTCTTAATTTGACATAGTAGTTGGGTGTTTAAGTGTTATTTTTGTCTCAGAAAAAATANTCTTGACATATAATCCTTTAACCATATCTTCTTTTTCTTTGTAAGTGAGTGTAAGTGCATGTATTACTAAAGGAGGGTTATGATACAAAAGAGGGTGACTCCTTGATTTGCCAAAAAGGAAACTAGACCAGAGGTTCCCGAGTTGTGTTTTCTACAATAAAGCGAGGGTATGACTGGACTGCCACCATGGGAAACCAGTCCAGACCTACTATATCCAGTTTTTTGAAAAAAATAAGCACATCAGACATGAAAAAACACAGAAATTGAGACTGACACTAACTGACCAGAATAACTTGACAGAAGAATAACCAAACACTAGTCCAAGACAATGATGTGCTTCTTTCCTTCATCAGCCTGGCCCTTGTTCTCCTCCTTCTGGGAGATTGTGTGAGTCTTTCTGATCTATGTCGGCGCTCTATTTTCGTCGGTTGGCATGACATCCATGTGATGGAAGTAGCACAGGTAGAGGTGGAATTGAGTAGCCAACTACTCTGTCTTGGCTTTCTGGTCCTTCTCGATCTTAGCTAGCAGTTTGGTAATGGTTTCCCGACTGTTGAGGTGGATCAAGATTTCTTTCAGTAGTTTCTTGTGTTCCTTGTTGTCCTCTAGTCTAGAATTTTCCCTTTCTGAGCTCACTTTGCTGATCAACATCTTTGTTAGCCATTCCATATCCACTGTTTTGTGGTAGAGTGTTTCCCTGGGTTACATGGCTACTGGGTCAGTTATCCAATCCACTTCCTGAGTCAGAGATTCTCGTGATTTTCCCTTGTGTTTTGCTTTGATTTCCTTTTCCTACCGGGTAATGGTCACTTTTCCTTTAGGTGTGACCAGGGTATGAAAGGTGTCCTCCGCGCCTTTTTCCGCTTGTTCCATCCTTGAAACCCACCAAGGACTATTCGGAGTTTCCTTCCCTAGGGGGTTTCTTTTGTTGTGTGTTCGCTTCATTCAAACCATCCCTTCTGGTCTATGGTAGCTCCTTTGCTAGATTCTCAACCTATTCCTGTCTACACAGGGGTTCCTCCTTTCACTGCCCTTATATCTGTGGTAGCCCCTATAGTGGCGCTCTACTTGTTTTCATCTATTTTTGTTTTTGCTTCTCTTATTGAACTTCCCCTATTGTGGGATTGTCCTTCCAATCATGGTCTGCCCATAGAGGTGAACCTTCTTGTCATTTTCCCCAGTCACGGTATGTATGATCATGATGACTTGGTCATTAACCCTGTGTAGGCCCTTTCCCCTGCTCGTTGGATACCCTACTGTGTGACGCAGACCCCTCCCCAAACCCGTAGGTTGGGGTCCGCATAGGATCTTCTACTTTCGGCCCGAGAGCTTGACTGGCTCTTCTATTTCCCTTTTGGGAAATCTACCCACAACAACACCTTGAGGAATTTCCTCTTTTATTTCGGGATACCGGATTTCGTGAATTCGTGAATACTTTGGTCGAGCACCTTACCTCTTCGACCTTCGAAACCCAAATTTATGATTTGCCGAAATACAAGTGTCTCGGCCTTCCCCTTCTCTTCGTGATTTTGGGGTTTCAACCATCAAAATTCACTTTTACTATGTTCTTGGGGTCCTCGAACCTCTGAACCCCAAAATGCCAAAATGACATCTTTTGAGATTCTTTCAGACTTTTGCGTACCGGTTCTCCTCTTTACTATATCTGTTCTCTCATCAACAGGACTTTAGGTATGCCGAATCCCAAAATGCCGAAACGCTAAGGTTCCGCTTCCAAGGAGATCAATGGTGGTGGACCTTTCCTCAATCCAACGGTCAACACAATTTCGCGTACCGAGAGTTCGATACGTCAAGCTCGAACCCTATGTCCTCTCCACCTTCCGGTCTCCGAAGTCCCGAAACGCCGAAATCCTTTGTCGCGATTTCTGATCACGGGTTTTCTCCCCTGATGTGTCCCGATCTCTCTCCCTCGAGGCTTCCAAAACCCTGAACTCCAAAGTTCCAAAAACGTAACTTGCTTCTCCTTACTTCCACACATGAAAACCTCCTTTTTGCATATCGGGGATTTGATCAACCAACTATTTTGGCTTGCACTTCGGACTCTCGAACCCCGAAATGCCAAAATGATCTGACATCCCAATAAGTCAAGATCCATGGCCCTTTATACGCCTTGCAACTCCTGGAAGTCCTACGACTCTCGCTATTCCGGGAGTTCTTCTCGGAGAATTCCGACCGTCCAAATTTCTTCTTCAAAGATCTTTGGTTCTAAGTTGAACCTACGACTCTCTTCTAGAACCTATCCTCTGCACAATGGATAAATTTCCCTTCTTCTCCTCAAACACCTTGAATACGCTAACTCTCCTGAGCTTTCCTTCGCCAACTTAAATCTCCTTAAGAGATTTATGCACGCACTCCTTGCGGCACTTCTCCAAATATGTCTAAGTATTTGAGTTCTTTTGACTCTGTGCAACTCTTTGCGACAACATTCTTTCAATCCTCTCCTTGGTTGATAAGCTTTGAACTTCCAACCAGCCTATGCACCCCTTGCACGGCTTCTGTGTCTGACTTGCACTTCTACGAAAAATGATAAAAACGGTATCCCTCCTGAGCTTTCAGAGATGAACTCTGAACCTGTCAATGCACTCCTTGCAGGAACTTCTACTCAAAAGAGAAACAATTGAAACTCATTTCCCTACTCTCTCAGACTTCAAATACTTAATATGAAATCATACATACATATCATAAAAGCAAATGTACAACAGAAAGAGTAAAACAACCATAGGCATAACATTCAGCATGTATACACAGAAAGTATCACAACACCATGAATCTAAATCAAAGCTTCATATATTAATTTCAGAACTTCTATACATGGGTTCTTCTTCATACTATTTGATTTGATCAACCAACTATTTTGGCTTGCACTTCGGACTCTCGAACCCCAAAATGCCAAAATGATCTGACATCCCAATAAGTCAAGATCCATGGCCCTTTATACGCCTTGCAACTCCTGTAAGTCCTACGACTCTCGCTATTCCGGGAGTTCTTCTCGGAGAATTCCGACCGTCCAAATTTCTTCTTCAAAGATCTTTGGTTCTAATTTGAACCTACGACTCTCTTCTAGAACCTATCCTCTGCACAATGGCTAAATTTCCCTTCTTCTCCTCAAACACCTTGAAGACGCTAACTCTCCTGAGCTTTCCTTCACCAACTTAAATCTCCTTAAGAGATTTATGCACGCACTCCTTGCGGCACTTCTCCAAATATGTCTAAGTATTTGAGTTCTTTTGACTCTGTGCAACTCTTTGCGACAACATTCTTTCAATCCTCTCCTTGGTTGATAAGCTCTGAACTTCCAACCAGCCTATGCACCCCTTGCACGGCTTCTGTGCCTGACTTGCACTTCTACGAAAAATGATAACAACTGTATCCCTCCTGAGCTTTCAGAGATGAACTCTGAACCTGTCAATGCACTCCTTGCAGGAACTTCTACTCAAAAGAGAAACAATTGAAACTCATTTCCCTACTCTCTCAGACTTCAATTACTTAATATGAAATCATACATACATATCATAAAAGCAAATGTACAACAGAAAGAGTAAAATAACCATAGGCATAACATTCAGCATGTATACACAGAAAGTATCACAACACCATGAATCTAAATCAAAGCTTCATATATTAATTTCAGAACTTCTATACATGGGTTCTTCTTCCCTCCCTCTGCTACAGCTTTTCTCTATGCTCTATGATACAATTGATAATGTTACAAATGATACAAGATGAGGGTGTCTATAGTCAATTTTTCCTCCTACACTCTAAACTGTCTAATCTACATTCAAACCTGCCTACTTACATTAATTATGCATAAATGCCTTCACCCACTACAGATGAGAGCAACCGCTCAAGATCTGTTTACAATATCTAAGTGTGCTTCCTCTTGACTATTACATTAATGTTTCAAAACATTTCAAAAATGTGTGTTGGTGCTTTCCAGCTGTCTTCCGTCTTCGCGCTCGCTTGCTGCTTACGATGCTTGTGATGCTCCTTCATCATACTCCCTCGCTTGAAAATTTTCATGAACTCCTATTCATGAGATCTTGCACGGTCCTTCCATGCTTCTGAATTTCTTCTTCATTCTCCCAGCTGGCATCTTCAACTGGATGTTCCTTCCACTTGACCAAGTATTCAAAATAATCTCTTCTCCTGGTCCTCTTGCTGACTCTCTTGTCAAGTATACTTTCCATCTATGGATTTTCAGCTACAGGCATTTGTTTATCCCATTGAACCTCTGTATGTTTACCATTTGTTCCTGCTTCTCCATCTTTGTAAGGGTACAAATCTGATATATTGGATATCAGTGAAATTTCGACCCCATCTGGTAATTCAATCTCATATGTGTTTGCCCCAAATTTCTTCATGACTCTACATGGTCCAATCTTATTCATCTTTAGATTTGTTATATGTTCCCCTTGGGAACCTCTCCTTTCTCAGGTGTGCAAGAATCAGATCACCATCTTCAAATTGAATTTGTCGCCTGTGTTGATCTGCTCTGCGCTTGTACTCTTGGCTCGAGTTCTGCAATTGCTCCTTCACTTGGCTGTGAAGTTCTTTCATTGCCTCTGCAAAATCTTCTGCACTAGCACTTCTAGTTTCACCCTGTTCTGAACCCTTCAATTCAGAAACTCCCCTAGGTTGCATTCCATAAACAATCTGAAATGGACTCTGCCCTGTGCCTCTATTGAGCGAATCATTATAAGAAAATTCCGCCTGTGGAAGAATGTGATCCCACTAACTGTGGTGTTTAGTCACTAGGCTCCTTAGTAAATCTCCCAAGCTTCTATTTACAACTTATGTATATCAATCCATCTGAGGATGATATGTTTAGCTAAATGACAATCTTGTCCCTAGATTCTTCCATAAAGTCCTCCAGAAATGTCTAACGAACTTGGTGTCTCGATCTGAAACTATGCTCCTTGGTAAGTCGTGAAGTCTGACAACTTCTTTGAAAAACAAGCTCACGATATGAGTCGCATCACTGGTCTTCTGACATGGTATAAAGTGTGCCATTTTACAAAATCTGTCTACCACTACAAAGATTGAATCAAACCCTCTTTTCATTCTTGGCAGCCCTAACACAAAATCCATGCTCACTGCATCCCACGGTCTCTCTGGTACGGGTAACGGCTGATATAACCATGTGTTCTGTCTTCTTCCTTTTGTGTCCTGACAAATTCTACATCTGTCCATGAATATTTTGACATATGCTCTCATTCCTGGCCAAAAATATGAGTTGTTCAACTTTGAAAATGTCTTATCATGACCAAAGTGTCCGACCAATTCTCCACTATGCTTTTCCTTCAACAGATTCTCCCTCATGGAGCATTTTGGAATACACAATTGATTGCCTCTGAATAATAATCCATCCTGGATCATATATTCATTCCATTGACTTCTGTCCCTGAGAATTGGATTCTCAGATGCCTCATATGCCTCTTTGAAATCTGTATCATTTATGTACATGTCCTTGAGATTATCAAAACCCAATGTTTTGCCTCTGAACTTCTGCATAAGCAAACATTTCCTGCTCAAAGCATCAACAACTTTGTTAGCAGTTCCAGAAATATGTTTAATTACAAAAGTAAAATTTTGCATATATTCAACCCATTTAACATGTCTTTGGTTCAGCTTCTCCTATTGATTTACAAATTGCAATGCATGATTGTCACTGTACAAAATGAACTCTTTAGGAACCAAATAGTGCCTCCACTTTTTTAGTGCTTGTATGACTGCATAAAATTCCTTATCATACATGGAGTACTTCACTTTCTCTTCATTCAGTTTCTCACTGAAGTACGCGATTGGTCTATCGTCCTGGCTTAAGAGCACTCCTATGGCAAATCTGCTTGCATCACACTTGACCTGAAACGTCTTGTTGAAATCTGGAAACACCAAAATTGGTTGTTCAGTTATTTTCTTCTTCAACAAATTGAAACTTTTCTCTGCTTCTTCCATCCAGTGAAAAGATTTATGTCTTTTTTTCACCGTGTCCATCATCGGTGCGCTAATTCCACTAAAATTTCTGATAAATTTTCTGTAGAAACTAGCCAATCCATGAAAACTTTGAACTTCAAAGATACTCTTGGGCGATGGTCAATTCTTAATCACCTCCACTTTATCTAGATCCATTTTCAACTTATCTGCAGAAATAACAAATCCCAAATAAATGATCTCTATCTTCATGAATGATGATTTCTTCATATTTATCAGCAACTTCTCTTGCTATAATCTTTTCATCACTATAGCCAAATTCTTCAAGTGCTCGGTTTCTGTCCTACTGAAAATCAGTATGTCGTCAAGGTACACAATGATGAATTTTCCAATGAAATCCTTCAAGACTTCATTCATCAACCTCATGAAAGTACTAGGTGTGTTTGCTAAGCCAAATGGCATAACAAGACATTCATACAGCCCTTCATTTGTCTTGAATGTTGTCTTCCATTCATCACCTTCTCTCATACGAATCTGATGATATTCACTCTTCAAATCAATCTTTGAAAAAAAAATTGCTCCACTCAAGCAATCCATCAAATCATCCATCCTTGGCAATGGAAATCTATACCTGATGGTAATCTTGTTAATTTCTCTTGAGTCTGTACACATCCTCCAGCCTCCATCTTTCTTTGGACTGAGCACTGTTGGAACAACGCATGGACTCAAGCTTTCTCTAACCAATCCTTTGTCCATTAAATCCTTGGCCTGTCTCTTGACCTCTTCATTCTCCTGTGGCATCAATCTATACGTTGCTTTGTTTGGTAAATTAGCTCCAGGTATAATATCGATGTGATGACTTATGCTCCTAATAGGTGGAAATGAACGAGGTAGTTCGTCCATGACTATATCAACAAACCCCTCCAGCAACTTCTGGATTTCTTCTGGTAAATCATCCACCCTTGTACTGGTTAAAACAATCTGAGGTTTCCTCACCATGACAAATTGTGTTTCTTCCTTCTTATTAATCTCTTTAAGAAGTTCCTTCCCACTCATGAGAAGTACAGTGTTTCTTACCTCTGTTGTCACTTCTTTATCCTTAATTGGCAACAACATGTGAGTTCTTCCATTCTTCTCCAGGGTGTATGTGTTGTTTCTCCCATCATGAATCACATTCCTGACATATTGCCACGGTCTACCTAGCAATAGATGACAAACATCCATGGGAATGACATCACATAGTATTTCATCCTTATATCCACCTATTTTAAATTCAACTAAACATTGTTTAGTGACATTTACCTGGTGTCCTTTTTGTAGGCATGAAACTCTGTATGGGCTTGGATGTTCAATAGTCTCCAGCTCCAGCTTTTCTACCATCTTTGTAGAAACGCGATTGTCTGTGCTACCACTGTCCACGATGACCTTTCATATCCTATCTTTGGTCTTGCAGGTAGTCTGAAAAAGTTTGTTCCTTTGGACTGGATTTTCTACCTCCTTCTCTGGCGTTAAGAGAACCTTCCTCATCATCAGTGATCTTCCACCTTCAGCATCTTCTGCCTCAACATTCTGTCTCTGTCCTTCGGCATTGTGATTTTCACCTCCTTCTTTCTTCTTATCTAGACATTCATAAGACTTATGCCCATTCTTTCCACATGTGAAGCATTTTACTACTCCACCTCTGCTTCTTCCTCTTCCTCTAACGTGAGGAAAAGTGTTGTTATCAGCATATTGTCCTCTCTATTTTGGCATATTTTCCTCTCTGTAAGCTTCCACCTCTCTCAGTTTGAGTTTGAGGTTTCTTCCATTCTTCTTTAGGTTTCTGATTCCTGTCTTGGGCAATTGTCTTGCCTCTGGGCTGACTTCTGCCTCACCCTCTTTGACTTTGCTTTAAGCTCAGCTTCTCTTCATCCTTCAGAGCCATCTGATCAGCATCTTCCACCGTTCGAATGGTCATCATGCTCATCTCATCTTGGATGTCATATCTCAGACCATTCATATATCTGGCAACCTTTTCATCATCACTTTCGTGATGACCTGCCCTGAGGTTTAGTTTGTATAACTCTTCAGTGTACTCTTTCACTAACATCAACTTCTGTCTCAAATTCTGCATCCTCCGAAACAGAGTGATTTGGTAATCCTTGGGTATGAATTTTGCTTCCATTTTCACAACCATTCTATCCCAACTCTTGATTTTATGCTTGCCTTTGCAGCGTCTGTCAACCTGCAGTTCATCCCACCGTAAAGCTACATGTCCTTTAAGTCTTGTGACAGCATGTTTGACCTTCTTGTCTTCCTCGACATCTTCATAGTCAAAATACTTATCCAGAGCTCTAATCCAGTCTAGAAGCTCTTCAACATCCAGGTTTCCTTCATATACTGGAATGTCCATTTTTGCCTTGGCACCTATCCTTGCAACAGCCCTGAATAGGCGTTCTTCTGCTGCATATTCGGCTGCAACTTCTTCTCCTCCATGTGCAGCTTCATTTTCACTTTCAGACTCACTGATATCTCCAATACCGACTGTGCACCTCTGTGCTATTTCCATGGCATCAAGCCTGGCATGTAGTTCACGCATATCTCTTTCCCTTTTCGGATCAGGTAATTGCCTACCCCTTCTTCTTGGCATTTCCCTTTCCTTTAGTGGATTGGGTGTTTTCCTATCTCTTCCTCTTGGCAGCATGGTTGTAAATCTTTCTCACACCCTCTATCTACAATATAAAAACAAAGAAGGGCTCTGATACCACAACTGACACAAACCCCTCCCCAGACCCACAGGTTGGGGTCCACACAGGATCTTCTCCTTTCGGCCCGAGAGCTCGACTCGCTCTTCTATTTCCCTTTTGGGAAATCTACGCACAACAACACCTTGAGGAATTTCCTCTTTTATTTTGGGATACCGGATTTCACGAATTCGCGAATCCTGTGGTCGAGCACCTTACCTCTTCGACCTCCAAAACCTGAATTTACGATTTGTCGAAATACAAGTGTCTCCCCCTTCCCCTTCTCTTCCAAATTTCGGGGTGTCAACCACCGAAATGCGCTTTTAATATGTTCTCGAGGTCCTCGAACCTCCGAACCCCGAAATGACGAAATGACGTCTTCTGAGATTCTTTCGGACTTTCGCGTACCAGTTCTCCTCTTTACTATATCTATTCTCTCATCAACAGGACTTCCAGTATGCCAAATCCCAAAATGCTGAAATGATAAGGTTCCAATTCCAAGGATATCAACGGTGGTGGACCTTTCCTCGATCCAACGGTCAGTGCAATTTCGCATACCGGGAGTTCGATACGTCAAGCTCGAACCCTATGTCCTCTCCACCTTCTGGTCTCCGAAGTCCCAAAATGTCGAAATCCTTTGTCGCAACTTCTGATTTTGGGTTTTCTCCCCTACTATGTCCCGATCTCTCTCCCTCGAGTCTTTCGAAACCCTGAACTCCGAAGTTCCGAAAACTTAACTTGCTTCTCCTTACTTCCACACACAAAAACCTCCTTTTCGTGTATCGGGGATTTGATCAGCCAAGGATTTTGGCTTGCACTTCAGAATCTCAAACCCCGAAATGTCGAAATGATCTGACGTCCCAATAAGTCAAGATCAACAGCCCTTTATCCACCTTGCAACTCCTGTAAGTCCTACGGCTCTCGCTATTCCGAGAGTTCTTCTTGGAGAATTCCAACCATCCAAATTTCTTCTTCAAAGATCTCTGGTTCTAAGTTGACCCTACGACTCTCTTCTGGAACCTATCCTCTGCACGATGCCTAAAGTTCCCTTCTACTCCTCAAACACCTTGAAGACGCTAACTCTCCTGAGCTTTCCTTCGCCAACTTAAATCTTCTTAAGAGATTTATGCACGCACTCCTTACGGCACTTCTCCAAATACGTCTAAGTATTTGAGTTCTTTTGACTCTGTGCAACTCTTTGCGACAAAAGTCTTTCAATCCTCTCCTTGGTTGATAAGCTATGAACTTCCAACCAGCCTACGCACCCCTTGCACGGGTTCTGTGCCAGACTTGCACTTCTACGGAAAATGATAACAATGGTATCCCTCCTGAGCTTTCAGAGATGAACTCTGAACCCGTCAATGCACTCCTTGCGAACACTTCACTGCACTCCTTGCAGGAACTTCTACTCAAAAGAGAAACAATTGAAACTCATTTCCCTACTCTCTCAGACTTCAAATACTTAATATGAAATCATACATACATAGCATAAAAGCAAATGTACAACAAAAAGAGTAAAACAACCATAGGCATAACATTCAGCATGTATACACAAAAAGTATCACAACACCATGAATCTGAATCAAAGCTTCATATATTAATTTCAGAACTTCTATACATGGGTTCTTCTTCCCTCCCTCTTCTACAACTCTTCTCTATGCTCTATGATACAATTGATAATGTTACAAATGATACAAGATGAGGGTGTCTATAGTCGGTTTTCCCTCCTACGCTCTAGACTGTCTAATCTGCATTTAAACCTACCTACTTACATTAATTATGCATAAATGCCTTCACCCACTACAGATGAGAGCAACCCCTCAAGATCTATTTACAATATCTAAGTGTGCTTCCTCGTGACTATTACATTAATGCTTCAAAACATTTCAAAAATGTGTGTTGGTGCTTTCCAGCTGTCTTCCGTCTTCGCGCTCGCTTGCTGCTTACGATGCTTGCGATGATCCTGCATCACTGTGCTACTCCCCGTACATGTTATTTGGCACGGTGTATGGATACTAGTCTGTGTCGATCCCTCTTGTCTTACGTCATTCACTTCTTGTTGTTTTTCGTCTATACATTCCCTGCAATTCTTACTATTGACATGACCTTGTTGTTGTACCCTCGCCTGTTGTATAATCTGATCCTGCATTGTAATTGGTCGGCGAGTGTTGGGAAGTCATATCCTGCATGGGTCCTTTGTTCCCTGCGTTGCACTCCTCGATGTGACTTTCCTTGATTATGTTTTCGTCATGATATTTTGTCGCTAGTTGGATGCAGTCTATTTTGAATTGTCCATTCGGGATGTTGATCTAGGTAGTGTCTAGTTCCAGTCCTTCCTTGCTAACCCCCTCATTGGGGATTCTATCCACCGGGCCATTCACTGACCTACATACCCAACGCAACTCCACTGTGTTCACCATTTTCATATGCTCCTAGATTTTTTGTAGGGAGTGTGCCAAGTTCCAGTGCCTCTAAACCTTGCCCACCCTAGTGCCATTTCGGAGTTTCTTCACTGTGTTGATAACCAAGGTGGAGTTACCTTCCACAATAGTGTTTATCATCCATTCGTGAATTAGAATTCTGAGACAGAGCTCCAGGGCTCCAAATTCCACTGTGTTGTTGGTTGAATTCCCCATACTCCTTGTGTACAGTCGGATTATGCTACTACCACTATATCTGATTACCCCTCCCATCCCTTTCATTCCTGGGTTTCTTTTTTCTGCCTCGTCAAAATTCGACATGAGGAACCCTGTTGGAGGGGGTGTCCAGTTGCGCTCTCCTATTTGGAGTTGTGGTGGTCGCCCTACCTATGTGTTGTTGCACTCATATTTTAGGTGGAAATATTCCAGGATGCGGGAGTCCTGGCCTATGAGTTGCACTTTTTCAGTCTGGCAGTTGCGTCTTTGCACTGTTTCTCGTATTTGTGAGATTATTGCTTCCTTGAGTTTCCCTTCCGTAAGGAGTTCATTCCTAAATATGTGCCTATTCATTTCTTTCCGTATTTTCCATATGATCATCCCCGACATGAGATTCTAGCAAAGGTTCACCATTTCATTTTTATTGTAACTCTCCTTCCAGTTGTTGATGGCTACACTGATGTTACCTCGAGTCCTATTGGACTAGAGAAAGATGTTTTCCACCCAATCCCATATATTTTTTGTCTAATTACATTCATCGAGGAGGTGATTCGTTGTTTCTTCCTTAGGTTGACAGGGGTGGCATCATGATGGACCTATGAAACCCCTTTTCCTTAGGTTTTCCCAAGTTACAATTCAATTGTGAAGTACTAACCATTTGAATATTTTGATTTTTTTCCACTAGGGGCTGCCCCAAATCTTTCCCCACTGTTGCACCGAATCTTCTTGGTCCTGTTCTGCAATGTAATTCCCATATTCTTTTAGGTTGAATTCCCCACCATTTTTCCTACCCCATCTTAATTGGTCCTCTTCTTCTGAGACTACAATTTTCCTTTTCCCCAATTCCTCCTCCACCTATTTTGTTATTGTTGAGATCTGGTCTCTATTTTGTGGATTGAGTTTGTCCTAGATCCTCCATCTGTTGTGATCATTTTCTTGTTTCCAGTAGTGATGGATTTTGATTTTTCCTTCCGCAGTCATTTCCTGTTGGATTTCCTCTCTGTCTAGATTTTGCATTCTAGGTTCATGTTGCCACGCATCCTCCTAGAATCTGGCTATATTACCATTCCTCACTTCCCATAAGTTGTGTTTCTGGATCTAGGTTTTGTTGCGTCGGGCTAGATTCCAAATGGTTGATCCCTCCCTTGTGCCCGTAAAATGAATTTGATCCTAGTCCTTGATGTATGGGGCATACTTGGCCTTCTAGAGGTTTTCCCATAGAGATGATTTTGCTTTGACCCATCTCCACCATAGTTTTACCTCATAGGCTTCATTGGTTTCCTGTGATGTAACCACATGCCTCCTTTGCATATTGGTTTGCAAACCTTCTCCCAGGCCACCAGGGCCCATTTTTTCTTATTTTCCACTCCTCGCCATAGGAATTCCCTTTGGATAGCTCTTATTTTTTGTAGTATTCCTTTGGGAGCGGGAAACACTGACATCATATAGGTCGAAATTTCTTGCAGAACCACTTTGGTCAAAACAAGTCTCCCCGCCAGGTTGATGGATCTGTAAGTCCAGTTTTTTACCCTCTCCTGTAGTTTGTTGATCACTCCCTCCCACGTTTCCATTTTTCATGCTCTGTCCGTCAGGGGGATTCCCAAGTATTTCGTTGGGAGTATTTTGTGTTCAAACCCCAAAATTTTTGCCAAGATTCTTTGAATTGCAGGGTTGGTATTAAAGAAGTAGATCATGGATTTGGAGTGATTGATCTTTGCACCCGAGGCTTTCCCAAACTCTTCTAAGATTATTTTATAGGATTTTTCTTCCTTGACCATGGGTGTGCCATGGAGTAAGGTGTCATCAACGAACTGTTGGTGCATGGATGTAGGGCAGTTTTCGAAAGGTTTGATGTCTATTATTTCTCTTGTTGTTTTTGCACTTTTTATGCTTCTACTGAGTCCTTCCATGATAAGAATGAACGAGGAGGGTGATAGTGAGTCTCCTTATCTAATTCTTCTTGTCGTCCATAAGGGTTTGGCTGCGGCTGCATTTATTAAGAGTGAGTAACTTGTCGTTGAGACTAAGCTAACAATCTAGTTGATCCAGTTTTGTGAGAATCCAAAGGCTTCCAAAGTCTTGATCATATAGTGCCAGCTAATTTTGTCATAAGCCTTTTCTAGGTCAAGTTGTATTATCATCCCCTCTCTCCTCTGGACTTTCAGTGTGTGTATCATCTCATGGGAAGGGATGATGTTGTCCAAAATTTGTCACCCTTCTACAAAACCCGTCGGTTCTTGTGAAATCAGTTTGGGTAGGAGAGGTTTCAATCTATTGGCTGTGACTTTGGAGATTATCTTGTAAACCACGTTGCATAAAGCTATGGGTCTGTAGCAGTTTGGGGTTATTGCTTCATTTTCTTTGGGGATTAGAGTAATCATTATGGCATTGAGCACTTTCAGAATGGAGGTCGAATGTATGGAGTCTTGTGCCACCTTATAAATTTCATGTTTGACCACTTCCCAGAAGGATTTTAAGAATTTCACTGTGAAACCATCTAGACCTAGGGATTTTCCATTGGGAATCTCCTGGACCACTTGGTCAATTTCCTCGTTAGTTATGGGTTTGTTTATATTGATATTTTGTTCCTCGGTAACTAGTCGGGGGATGTGTTGAGTTATCCTTTGTATGGCCTCCATTCGGTCTTGGTTGGATTCCTGGGTTATCCCATGGAAGTGATTTACTAGTATATTTTAAATCTCCTCGTGGGATTCTCTCTCGATCCCATCCTGATCCCGAATTTTCAGGATTTTGTTGTGGGTTCTTCTGGCAATGGTTGTTCTATGAAAAAACTTGGTATTCTTCTCTCCTTCGTTTAGCCACTTGATTATGGAATTTTGGTGCCAGAGAGTCTCTTCCTACTAGAATCTTGCTTCCCATTCATGGGTCATTTGGATCTCTTCCCTTTTTCGATCCTATGTATATCCCTCGTCTATGCATATTTCCTAGAGTTTCCTCATTTTGTCTTCAATATTGTTTTTCTCTTGGTTTATGTTTCCAAAGATTTCCTTGTTCCACTCCTTGAGTTTATGTTTGATGTACTTGAGTTTCTTATATAGTTTGAACATCCTTGTCCCTTTCTTTAGTTGTTCCTCCCGCCACCATTGGTTTATGTTCTCCTTGAAGGTGGGATGTTCGATCCAAAATTTATCAAATCTTAAGGGTCTATTCTTCTGGAAGTTTGCTTCCAATTGGACTGGCCAATGGTGAGAACCACCCAAGGGAAGGATGTTGCAGTCTAAAGTTAAACCCTACATAATGATGGACTCTGACACCAAGAATTTGTTTATCCTTGTCGCTACCTGATGTTGATTTATCCATTTTTTGTTCTAGGTGAACTGGCCATCACTGGTTCTGATGTCCACCATCTCCATTGTGTCAATGAAAGTTGAAAAGTCTTTCGCATCTCTATCCAGTCTCCTGGTGCCTCCTTTTTTCTCTGCAAGTGTCATGATGATGTTGAAGTCCCCTTCCAGGATCCAGTGGAGGTTGCTAGAATGGTATTTTAGGTTTTCTAGGTCTAGGAGCATTCTTCTCTTTTCCTCCAACATCTGGGGTACATACACACTAGTTCATAGAATCACCTCCATGTTACCTATGCTTTTCATGTTAACCGATAGTGTGTGTCTGGTGGCTTCGGCTGCTAGTAGATACAACACTTGTGGGTTCCACAAAGTGAGAATTCCTCCTGCAATCTATTGTCCTTCGACATCCAACATCTTGTACTTTCTCCATTCCTTTTTGTCGATTTTTTTCCATTATGTCTGTAGTGCATTTTGTCTCTTGGATGAAATAGAGGTCTGGTTGTTCCTTCCTCATTTTGTTTTTAAGGATTCTTTTCTTTCATGGGATGTTTAGGCCTCTTATATTCCATGTTATAATATTCATTTAAACATGTGGGGGGAAGTTGGGAAAGAGATTTTTTATCTTACCTGAGTTTATCAACAAAGCTCCTACTTCCTCTACGGCTACGCTCTTTTATTTTCTGCCTTTCTTCCTTCTTGTCGTCTTGGGTGAGAGTTGTGGTTGTCCCTTGCCTACTTTGATTCCTAGGTGTCATATCTCCCTGTGCGTGTGCTTGAGCCCTATGGATTTTTCTTCACCCCTTAGGAGGAAGAGGTATTGGATACGATCTAGTTGCTCAGCCGGTACATTGTCTATGCCCTGCCTTTTCCATTGCTCCAGTATGTTCGGGAGATCTATTCCTTCCCTTTCCACAATATCTCTTAGATCATGATTTTTCGTACCTACCTCTCTTGGTGTCATTTCCACGTCTCTGTCTACCTCCTGCATGGGGGTGTTGCCATCTCTGGTTTTTTCGTCCATAGGATTTGTGTTGCCCCCCTGCTCCATCTTATTTCTTTAATTATCTGCGTTCTCATTTGTTTCTTTTTCCCTAGTTTCTTTAGATTTTTCCTTTTCTTTTCCTCCTTCTTCCCCTTTGTTGTTCTTGTCCCACCCTTCTGTTCTAGTCCTGGCTTCTGGATTGCTTCCTGTTGGGGCTTTACCTGGTTTCTTCTTTGCTCTGTTTCTTTGGTTCGGCTTTGTAAACCCATCCTCATCCTATTATATTTTGGTGTTTTCCACTTCTTGTTGTTTATTGAGAGGGAATTCTCTTATTAGGTGTCCATGTTCATGGCATATTCTGCATCTGAATGGGATCTACTCGTAATCGATGTTTTGTATCCATTTCTCATCCCTGAATTACAGGCTCATGGCTTCTGGGAGTGCCCCTGAAACATCCATCTCTAAGGATATTCATGCATAGGATGTATATCTCCCTCTTAGGGTTGCTTCCGATGTCTTCACATATTTTCCAAGTTTGTTCCTAATTGCTTCAAAGGTGGATGGCAGCCAGTAGTCTAGAGGCAAGGAGTAAATCCACAACCATATGGGTAGATTTTAGAAGGATTCTTTCTCTCGGGAGAATTTTTCCTTCCATGGTTGCATGTACAGTCCTGTTGAGGCATGGAAGTATGACCCCCCCTCAAAGACTTTATCCTTGTCCTCCAGTTTCATGAATACTGCTGTGAAGAAGCCTTTTGAACCCAGGTGGAGTTCCACTTCTCCGCTTGGCTTCCATTGATATTTTATCCAGCTGCGCAATGTTCTTTCTGTGGGCCACAAACCCATGAACTTTCAAATTAGTGCATGCATATTCATTTGGTACCTGAAGAGTTGCGTTTGTGGATCTTCCAGTATCACCTTGGGTATCAGTGTTGTTTTAGGTTTACATGGGGTGTGCCCTTCTACCCCATTGGGGTTCACTAGTTCTTGCGCATCATTCTAGGTTTCTCTAGCTTACTCCCCCATGCAATCCCTTTTTTCTTGGTTATTTTCCTGATTCTTTTTCGGTCCTGATCCCGAGGTTCTTATCACTGGTTCCTTGAAACCTACACCTCGTGGGCCTTTCCCCTTGTCCATCACTACCTGCTTGTATGAGGGGTTTCCATTACCACCCCCTTCAGTAACCATGTTGTCCTCTGTTGTGACCACGACTATCAAACCCTAGCTTGTTGTTTCTCCAAACCCTAACAACCCGTGTCATGTATGGTTTTTTTGAAAGTATGTTGGTGCTTTGTTAAACATCGTTGATTTAATTTTAACAAAGGACATCGTGGATTTTTCGCGCCATGTCCTTTAACCATATCAAAATAATCAAATATTAAAAATAAAGATCCATGTGCATCATGATAATTATTAACATATATGAATGAAATCACTCATCTTGAGGACTATTATTTATCCAATGCCACACATCTATAGGACTATTACTTGTTCAATGAAAAATCAAAATTGGTTGATTTCAAAGATACCCACAACATTATGATTATTAAGTTATTCTTGTTTCTATTTATGATTATGTTGGGTTAAATCTGCAATGATTTAACCCAACATAATCATAAATAAAAACTAGAATTATATATATATATACCACCATTTTGAAAATAAGAGAGTTCAAATTGATAAGCAGGGCAATGGTAAGATAGAAAACTAATT